>OZ010793.1:110992916-111082916 GCA_963932465.1 Maratus speciosus | reverse complement strand
GTAGGGCAATCATATCATAGATCTGTTAAACGTAGACCAATCAAATTCCCGGAGCTCATGTGTACAGTAGGAGTCATAAAAAAGGGGCAGGTTTTTCTTGCTGACCCACAGTAATTCAACCCACACCGCAGTAACGTCAGCTGCCCTTTCCTTATAGCTAAATTTGCACATAATACACATTTAATACCTAATGACAAAAATGTATAAAAATCAGAAAAAAGACGTATGTTTAATCATAAAAATAGTATAATAGATTTGTTTGCACTCAGGTTCTCGAATAGCAATTTCTTTCTTTCTTTCTTTCTTTTTTTTCCTTTTTTTTTTTTTTTTTTTTTTTTTTTGTTATTAAAATTTTGTTCCTTTGTGGAATTGCATAAATAAATGTTTTAAAATATTGTTTCCCTCCTAAGCAAGTTTAAAAACACATTTAAAATCAAAAATTGAAACGTAAAATAAGAATAATCTATATATTTGAAATTCAATTTATCATGGTCCATTTAACAAACATAGATTTTTCTTATTCTTTATTGAAACACGCGTCACATATAAGAAATAAGATTGTATAAAGTATATTTAAATAAACGCATTTTCAAGATTAGAAAAATGTGTCAATATAACTATAATAATAAGGATGCATCATTTTTTATACTACTACTTGCTTTAAAATACTTGTAACTTGCTTTAAAATATTTGTCACTTGCTTTAAAATACTGGTTACATGCTTTAAAACAAAGTGTACGTGCTTTAAAGTACATAGCAATAATGTTTAATAATTGAGATGTCAGAAAATGGATTTTCAATTTAAATATGTGTGTTGAAAAGTTTGTTGAAAAGTTGAAAAGTTTGCTCTGGGTTGACCTAAATTTTAATGCTCTGGTACCTGGCACTAAAGAATGGTGAAATTTGTTCCAACGTTTGAACCTCCGGTGTAACCAAAGGTCCAAATGTGGGAACGAGATTTCAACACCTTATGGCTGAAGCTAATCTACTACCTTTGAATGTATGACATTGCACATGATATTTTATTATCATTTGCATGTTATTACCAGAAATTTGAGTTTAAAACATTTTAACTATTCATAACAGCGAAAATTTGATATTTAAATTGTTCTAGGGTAAAACCACCAGTAACTGACACCTGAAGAATTCTTTCTTTTACAAATCACTATTCCAATGTTTTAAATCTATTTTCTACTTTTACACTTGATAGAGATACATAAAGAAATTATTGATGACAATTTTTTTTAATTATGCTTTTTATAACTAAAAATTATATATATATATTTTTATAAATATGGTCAATAACTCCATTAACTGACTTCACCTTTTTTTGAAAAACCAGTGACTGAAAAATAAGATACAACATTTAAGACAAATTAGTTTCCACTAGATAGCATTACTTTGCAGAATTTTACAAGAAAATACTTATTTGAGTTAGATTTCTATTGGAGAAGCAGTTACTGGTTAAATGTCAATAACTAGGGATTTCACCACATTTTTATTTACAAATATGTATCTTTGAAATTCGAAACAACATTACAATTTTTTTTTTTTTTTTACCATTTGAGTTTAAAATTTTGTTAATTTGGAGCATGATGTAGTTAAAATGCTTACAGAATGATCATGATCTTGAATGCGACGGGAAATGTTAAGTGAAAATGGCAGCCCAGTACCAGTTGAAGGAGACTTTTGTTTCTAGACTGATCAGAAAGGTAGCAGCACAGATTACTGCAACAACATACCCGATCACGAAATTCCACCAGAAAAATACAAAAGCTAAATTCATTAGGTTTAAGACAAGGATTAGAAGAACGGAGAGAGTTTAGGTGTTTAATGCTTCACATTACAGTGGCGGCTTTGAGCTCGTTATAGCTCTCTGTCACTTCATTATAACTTCCTTCATTTTCTGCAACGGTATCTGCAGGCTTAATCACGAAAATCCAACGGGAGAAATTGAAAAGCTAAATTGCATAAGTATAAGACACTGAACAGCAGGATTGGGTGAGCTGGGGCGTTTAATGTGTCCGACGATTGCGGGGGCTTCGAGTTCATTATGTAGCTCTCTACCTTGTTAGTTTGATATGGTGTGGTATATTTTTAGAGATCCATCAAGGTTATTTATTTTTCTACTGTCAGGACCCCAAACAACGAACCTTATGTTGCAACAAAATTATAGTTTCGTAAACACCCATGAATAATAAACTGTTTTATAGATAATTTTCACTAGATTTATTTTATTATCGAGTTATGTTTAACAATTTATTTATTTCATTCATCAATTAAAACATAGTTCCCAATATTTAGATGAACCAAAATGCCCTGATAACAAGACAGAGATTAATCAAGTTTCGGTTATCCAGTCTTTTAAAGTAACTGACCGAATTGAGGAAGTTATTGAGTTAGTGCCAGACTTTAGAAATATTGATGAAGGAAAAGAAAATACGAAATGTAATGAGAGGCATCAAGATACAGTATCCTTATCTATTCAAAAGGAGATGTATGATGTGCAGTCTAGTAAAGGTATCTTGTGTTATTTTTCTTTCTATTAATAGTTATAAAAATATTTTCTTTTCTCAGCGAATTCCATTAGGATGTTCACACAAAGCATAATAAATTTAATTCTAGTGATAACGCAGGTTTGTTAACTTTTAGATCACTAAGGTACACATAAGCAACTTACATAAGTGTTTTAGAATGACTCTTTAACCCTTTATACACCGACGGTACTTTAAAGTACCATTAAAATCACTTGTTATAAAATTCATTTAATACATCGATTATATTAGTAATACGGTTTAGAATGAGCTATAGGTTTATTGGTTGATCAAAAAAAAAATCAAAGGATTGTGGGTGAAAAGTGTCAGTTCGGAATTATTCCTATATTTCTATTATAAGAGCATTATATTTGTACATTTCCTAAGTCTGTAAAATACTAAAATTACATTTTAAATAAAAAATTTGAGAGAAGTTATAAATATTGTATAAAATCCCTAAAAATACGAATTTAATTATTTAACTTTAATTGGTAAAATCCTTCTAAAATTTATTAAATGGTTGTGTAAATAATCTAATGTAGCTTCAAAAAATCGCGAAAAGTTATTTAGAAGATTAAATTTTCATGAATTCATAATTTGGACATAAAAGGTTAATTAATTATTGCAAATATAAAATGTTGCGACTACTTCAAGCTACTCCCAAAGCATTTACGCCCGTAAGCTGTAGCTGGATTAATTTTAGTCGAAACCCTCGTTTCGTGTTTAAGTGTTATGCATAGAATAATAGACGCACACTTTATATTTTTTATTTTTTAGAAACGATAAATTTATAATTTAGCAACTACCAAAGCTGTGTAACAAATAATTGATACCTCTTTAGTCGTTAGCGAGAAAGTATGCTTTTTTATCAGCTCTTTTTCGTAAGATTTTGCAAATGTTGTTGACCTGTTAATGCAATTTTTAAAATGCTCATTTGTGGTGTTATAAACAAAAGAAATAAACGAAAAATTAAATAGTTCCGTTTTTTTATTTTCACGTTTCTAGTAAATGTGATTAAGTGATTGTACATCTGAAATAATTTAATTGCAATCTATACACTATATATCTGCTGTTCAATTTTTTGTGATAATTGTAAATTTTTGCTTAAAAGAATTTATATATTTATTTTTGAAATTTCTGATTTTTAGCTCAAATTACGCAATGAAATAAAAATACTATCATTTTAATTAAGGAAAAATAACAGATTTTTAAAAATTAATCACGATCGAATTTCAAAATTGTTATCACTAAATCCTTGAACCACCATTAATGTAACTCCAAACAGCTTAATTATGACCTTTTAAACATTAACCCTCTTTTATGGCTAAACCATAATAATCGGAAGCTTAGCGCATACTTGTTCTAAAAAACTACCAAATTATTTTTATAACTTATTTGACAAAGTTTATTTATTAAATATATATTTCAACAATAATAAAGACACGTAACAAGCACACTGACTAAAATTCTGGAAGAACAGGATATAAATAGATTGGTACTTACATTAAAAATTAGTAGTTGCATTATAAAAGTAAAAAAGAAAAATCCTTCAATAACATGTGAAAATGTTCAATTAAAGATCGTTATCAGTATAAAAATTCCCATCATGCGGAAGAGCTGATCAAAAAGCTGCTGCGTACTTTAAAAATATGGCAATCACCTCTTGGGACAGAATTTAATTAATTATAATTTGAAGAAATATTTTTTATTATGTTTGAAATGTCCCAAATATATAAATAGTTGATAAATTCAATATACCGTAATTTCGGGTGTATAGCCCGCGGATCAAACAATCGTGTTTCGACCCAGAATTTTTAAAAAATAAAATATAACTTTTTAGATCACAGTAATATATGTCTTCAAATACTGAATAAAATTTCTGGGTCCAAACTGAATTGTTCGACCTGCGGGCTATACACCGGAAATTGAATATAACTAGATAATCGTTTCTTTTACCGTACATCTTTCCATTTCTTAACCCATTAACGACGAGTTTCTTTACACGTCTTTTAATACCTCAACACCAGTTGACACCAGTTTTTCCATAATTGTAATTTTATCTCATTTCATCTCTCAAAGCTTGAGATTAGATAATATGAAAATTTCCTTACTGAAATACTGGTTTTTTTCACATTTAAAATTTCGTAATGGCAAATTTTCTTGTCAACCGGCGTAATCGAGAATGCTTCAAGTTTAAGATTAAGGAAAAATATATGCAATATTTCTTATTATGGTAACAAGTGCTTAATAAAAATAAAGTATTAGCAAAATAGAAACAAGAATAAATTACCTGAATTTTAATTTTGAAATTAAGTACCTTTTACATGTATCACAAGGGCTTGGATTTTTTTTTTGTCGCAGTTTCGATTGCCTTTGCTTTTGAGCTCTATCACGGGGTTTTTTAATATTATTAGTTCGCCAGTATCGCAGTCATTCTGCTGCTCCAGCCATGCCAAATCTTTTGCAAAACTTTCGAAAGCTTCAGAATTGCTAATTTGTTCGTTTTCTACGTTCCACTTCGCAGCTTACGGGAGCTCAAGTTAAATTCAAAGGAACTCTAAGAAAGGGGGTCAAAAATGTGTACTCGTAGTTCAGAAAGGATCGCTTGCACACAAGGAATATGATAGTTTTAAAAAAAAAGCTTTCAAAATGGATTTTGCACACAAAGAATGTGATAGTAAAAAAAGAAAAATCTTTAAAAATGGATTTCGGTTAACCGAGAATTTCGGTTAAAAGAGTTTCGGATAAAAGAGGTTCTACTGTAATTTAATCATTCATGGTTGACTTGCTTAATTTATAATTTTTAACCAGTTATGCAATATTTACCATTATCTGAGTATAACCTTGATACATATTTAGTTTTTCCACTAGCTATCTAACTAAGAATAGAACTAAATGATAAAAATAAGGATTTTGTAAACATTCTTCATACATATTTATTCTTCCATTCATTTTTTTTTTTCAGATACTAATGACGTGGTTAGTGTAAAAGAAGTGAGCCAGGAGAACATATGCAAAAGAATTCGAAATGTGTTTAATAGAGTGAGAATTTTTTTTACCAGATAAAGATATAATTCTACATAAAATCTTGTTTTAAAATAGACCATTACATCATGTTGGAAAGCAATAAAACTTCCACCAATCCATAGCCTCGGAAAGCAATAGCCTATTTAGGATCTGCAGGACTTGGGTTTCTTCCAAATTTGTGTGCTTCAGAAAACAGGACTCAAAATTCTTTTCAGCGAATCAAAATTATACCCTGTCAAACCAATGTATATATTTGTATCAATATTGTAACTTATGTGGCCCCAATAAATCCCATGTTCCAGCCCAAATGTAGTTTGGTTTATTTATGTCATTCTTTTGTATGTTATTAAGAGGACAGTTTACGCTTTCAACAATTTTAGTTTATTTTTAAGAATATGGTTCAAATGATGGACTTACTGCATTTCAATGTTCAACTAAAAGTGAATTTTGGAAAAAAATTAACTGCATAATTGATTAAAATTTTTAAAAAGTAAAAAAAAAAAGATGCATTTTTAAAATCCCTACTACTTTGTTAAGTATTGATATTTTTGCCCAATGTTTCTTAAATACACTGCTCAAAACAATTAAAGGATATTGCAGTTTTAGGTGGATTTTGTATCTGGTAAACTGTTTAGCTGATTAATACATGGTCGACAGACATAGTAGGTTATATTAGAATAAATTACACATGTTTGGCAGAAAAAAATGCATTTTATTGCGCATTTGCGTACTAAAGGAAAAAAACACAATTTGTGCATATGAGAAAAAAAGAATAAGAAAAGGTGTTTTCTTCAAAGAAAATCATTTTCAGTAGGGGGTATGGTTTCCACGGGCGGCCAGCAACGTTGAACACCTTTGAGGCATGGACTCAATGAGGCTATTAATGACGAGTTGGGGTATTCTGCCCCACTCTTCCAGAAGAGCTCTTTCCAGTTCTTGGAGAGTTTGTGGGGGTTGTTGGCGGCCAGAAACTCGTCTTCCTAGAGCGTCCCAAACGTGCTCGATTGGATTCATGTCTGGAGAACACGCTGGCCATTCCATTCGAACGATTCCTTCCTCGAAAAGGAAATCCTCCACCAGGTTTGCACGATGTGGCCTGCAATTATCGTCCATTAAAATGAAGTTATCTCCGATTACTGCAGCGTAAGGGACTACAATAGGTCTGAGGATCTCATCCCTATATCGGCGACCAGTCAGAGCTCCATCTCGAATGATGTAGAGGTCAGTGCGCCCGTCAATGGAGATGCCACCATACACCAACACTCCTCCACTGCCAAATCTGACACTTTCGTGCACGAACGCAGGATTATTCCTACTGCCACGGTCCCTCCAGATGAAAATACGCCTATTATCCGGATGCACAGAAAAAAGGGACTCGTCAGAAAACAGAATATTGCTCCATTCATTTCTCCTCCAGTTGACATGCTCGGTTGCCCACTCCCTGCGGTCGCGACGATGCCTTGATGTTAATCTAACACATACCATCGGTCGGCGAGCATACAGACCTACAGCATGGAGCCGGTTTCGGACAGTCTGAGTTGAAATCGTGGTGCCTGTAGCCGAGCGAAGGTGTTGTTGGAGAAGAGTAGCGTTCATGGTTCGGTGTCTCCGAGCTGTTAACGCTAAATACCGATCTTCATTGGGCGTTGTTGCCCGTCTACGACCTTGCCCTGGTCTTCGGCCTGCACATCCACTCTCCAAAAAACGGTTCTAGATCCTGGAAATGACACTTTGTGACACTCCAATGGCTTGCGCTACTTCGGCTTGAGTTTGGCCCCCTTCTAACCTACCAACAATTCTCAAAGCTTCTGAATCCGTCAAATGACTTCGCTGAGACATCGTACTCATCGAAACAAAGCAATCACTGAATGCCGATCATCCTTGTCTTCATTCTCTTTTATCCAGTTGAAAGTCAAATTTCATTCGCTGCCGCTGAAGCGACGTTTTTGACGTCGAACTCAAAATTTGCATACTCCACAGTTTGAAAACCAGAAAAATTTGCATTTGTGATTCTCTTCTTCTATTTTCGGCAAAAAAAGTTTCCTTTATATCTTTATTTTATATAAAACTTCAAATATCCTTTAATTGTTTTGAGCAGTGTATTTTGAAATGTATATTACACAAGACTGAGCATGGATTTTTAGATTCATCTAATATATCATTTTCTTTTTTTTTTTTCTTTACTGATACATGTAGTGAAAAACGATGAAATCTAACACATTTTCATATACTTTTTTTTTTAAATAACAAAAAACCTAAAGGATAATTCCATGCTTAGATTTATCATATATAATAAAGAATATAGGGGAGACTAGGGACGGTTGACCATACGGGAGGCTTGACCCACCCATCAATTTTCATATTTAAAAGAATTTCAGAGTTTTATCAACAGGTGTCAACCAAAGCTACTGGAATGCTCAAACAACAGTCTTCGTTTCATAGAGATAATCGAAATACGTGCGGAAAAATCAATTGTGAAGCGTTTTAAACCTATAAGCTGTGTTTTTTAGAAATATTTTGTAAGCTTTTTTCAGATAAATTATATCATAGAAATTTAAGTAAGTAGGTTTAAAGTAATGCAGAAATATCGAGCTTTAATTCCGGGCGTAAAGATTGTACAGTAAGTTAGGCTTAACATAACAATGAGCTATTCTTTAGAAAAGGTCTATGTAGAGAGGCTTGACCCAGTCAATGTGAGGGACGGTTGACCAGATGCTCAAGGCTCCCTTAATTAAGTGGTTTTGGACATCTTTTTATTATACACTGCGTATAATGAAAAGTTAATGGTTATATATACACTGCTGGCCACACAAAATGCAACACCAAGAAGGAACAGAGATATCACAGCGAAATCTATTTGGCAGATAACATGCTGTACAAAGATCAAACGATTAAAATTACAGCCTCTTGTGACGCGTGGATGATGACAAAATCATTAGTTAGAGTAGCCGCCAGTGTTGTCTATAACCACGGACACACGCCTCGGCATAGAATCAAAGAGGCTTTGGATGTCTCCTTGGGGTACAGCAGTCCATGCGGCTTCCACATATTGCCAAAGTTGATCTGGTGTAGCAGCGGGTGGTGTATACCGGGCCAGTAGTTGTGCAAGCATGGACTACACGTTTTCGATTGGCGATAGATCGGGAGAACAAGCAGGCCAAGGAAGCAATTCAATCTGATGGGTAAAGAAGAACTCTTGAACATTGCGTGCCACGTGTAGTCGTGCATTATCCTGTTGAAATATGGCTGATGGCAAGCGCTGAATGTATGGGGGGACCACGGGCTCCAACACCTCAGAGATGTAGCGCTGGCAGTTCAGTGTACCGGCAATGCGTACTAGAGGGGTGCGGCAGTGAAATTCAATACCACCCCAAACCATAATACCGGGTGCAGAACCAGTGTAGCGATGCATAACGCAACAGTTTAGCAGCCTCTCACAACGGTGTCTCCAAACTCGAATCCGACCATCGTGATGTTGCAGGCAGAAGCGAGATTCGTCAGTAAATACAATGCCGTTTCATTCCGTTGTCTATGTCCGCCGTTCCTCGCACCATTCGCATCGCAAACGCTTGTGGTTTCCAGTCAAGGGTAAACGAAGCAATGGACGCCTTGCGGACATTCCACTCTGCTGCAAACGGCATCGAATGGTACGAGCGGACACCGAATTATGCTTAGCAGACTGAATCTGTTGTGCTACGGTTCATGATGTGGCTGCTCGATCCATTACTGCCATGCGCACAATCCGCCTGTTATCACGGGCAGTGGTGCAAGGAGATGTGTGCGATTGGTCACGTCGGTCCGTCGTTCCCTCCTGCATGCAGCGATTACAGATCCGCATCACAGTTGCTTGGTTTCGTCCAACACGTTGACCGATTTCTCTGAAGGATAATCCTCAATCCCTATAGGCTACTATTCTTCCTCGGTGGAATTCCGAAACTTAGTCAAAAGACACTCGATGTCTTCCACGAGGTATAGGTAAACAGCTTACGCAAAAAACGCACAAAAAACAATTACCGTACTTCAAATCGCCAATATGTTCTCCCTTTATATAGTGCTTGCAAGTGGCGCTACGGTCGCCCGTGATGTGCGTCTGCGCTGCAATGCTAATGATTTGCATATTTCATCGCCGCAAACGCATGATGTAAATTTCACATGAGTTGCATGCTTCCTTCAGGGTGTTGCATTTTGTGTGGCCAGCAGTGTATAAAATAATGTAAATTTATTCCTTAAAGTTATAATAAAATGGTGTGATGGAAAAAAAATGTTTAAAACTGTCTAAAGGAAGATGTGAAAAATTGCTAGAAAATGGGAAAGTTGATAGGAACTTTTTTCCATTTAAATATTACTTACATTAGATAAACAGTGGAAAAGACTGGAAAGGATTAAAGCAGCAGTCTTAACCCTTTCAGACTCAGTACTATGTTTATAAAACCACTTAATTTTAATTCCGAAACGTCACGATTGCACCAGAATTTTGCTAAAATCTTTTCCATTTAATATGTATGTGAAATATAGCCTTTTTTCATATTTCCAAATAACTTTTTTATTAAATTCCGGTGCCTGTCATTTATTTCAACATTTTAGTTCTGGAAGTACTTTGCCTCTTAAAGGTTTAAATCATGTTAATAATAAGTTAAGTGCTCATGTGCCTGCAAAAGAACATCGATATCTAGCGTCGATCGAAAAACTTTAGGAAGGTATGTAGGCAAATTTCCCCAGGGTGAATAGAGTGAGATAAAGCCAAACTATGTGACAACTAGAGTTGTCAGGTCGAGTGTCACAAAATATTGAAAAGGAAACAAACAAACAAAAAAAAGCGGGACTGTGGCTCCTAAATCCGGACATAATAACATGAAACACTATGAAAATGGAAGCTGTCTCTTAAAAGAATACTACCTTAAATGTTAAAATTTCATTTTCCCTGCTGTACAATTATACCTGCTCAGACAAAATCCTGTTTAAAACAAAAAATTTCTCCTCTTACTTGCGATTGCGTCTCAACAGGCTTGTTTACACATCATATTTTCAAAAATATTTTTTTTATAATTATTAAAGCAAGTGGCATAAAATTATTTTGCTTTTTTTAATCTGATTTTATTTCCCTTCACAAATATTGCAATGTAAAACAAAGTGGGTCAAGCCTCCCATATTTTGGGGAGCCTTGACCCATTATTTTTTCATGATTAAAATCAATCATTTTTCAAATTTCTTATAGGTTACACTTATGTCGCAATTTTATTTTGATAACTGATTGTATAACGAATAAAATGATATATAAAACTTTATTCTACGTTCAATATTTAAAAAATAAAAAATCATCTTGTAAAAAGTGGGTCAACGATCCCTAGTCTCCCCTACACAAAAAAAGTTAAATCTCTATCTCAAATACAAAAACAGCATTAGCATTTTTTAAACAGGAAAGTGGCAAAAATATGAACATGGAGAAAAAGCCATTATATGGGTAAATGCGCTGGGTGTATTAACAAAATTTACAATACCTCACGATATAATTGCCGTATGGGCTGTGGTATGAGGTGTCAAAATACTCACAACTAAACAAGCTTTCATTTAATAATAAAAAATTCAAATCGATTTTTTTACCAATTTTGAGGTAAACTGTCCGCTTAAGTGTATAAGAATAACTGATTCTTTTTACTCATTCGACACTTTGTATCGTTCATATTAAAACCAATTTGTGTGAAAATTTTATTTTCTGTACAGATACGTTTTTTTTTAATGCCGTGTTTTGTCAAAGGCATGTGCAGTCGTGGAAGAAAAGTAAACACCCCTACTAACTGTGTAACTAATCATTATTTGAAATAAAATTGACAGGTACCAAACGATTGGAAATAAAGTCTACTTTTAAATGATGTATATAAAATTTGCTTAGGGCGAACTCTACAAATCAAAGCTAAACCAAAATTTGTTTATTTCAATGGAAACACCCAATTTTGACAGCCTATTTTAAATTTTCGGTTCAAAATATTCCAAGAAATGAAATTTCAAGTCATTTGGATGATAAGTTATTGAATTATAATCACTTAAAATTTAGAGCTTCTAATGTTAAATTACCTGTTCATATTTTTATTAATATCTCATGAAATTTTAATTCTAATGTAATAATTTTTTTGTTTGATTATAGTACTAAAAAACCCAAACATAAATGCATTGAATTTGTATTTTTAAAATTTTACAATATGAATTATGAAATTAATATTCGAAAAAAAATTTAATTGCTACCTGCAATTTTTTTGATAGGTTTATATTTGGTTTGTGGCTTTATGAAAATTATTAATTTTAAAAATTTTTTCCAAGTAGTTTTCGAAACATATTAAGTGAGTGAGATGTTGATATTGGTAAGAAAGAATACATTGATAGAAGTGACATAGTCATTCTGTAGCATTTCACTAATCGAGTGCCGAACTTCAATTTGGATACAGCCCCTAAAATAGGCTCATTTTAAAATAATCAATTTCTCGGAAACTAATCATATGAATTTCATGCACATTTCGATTTAGGCTAATTGAAGTGTGTAGAATCTATTTATTGTGAAAAACTAAGGTATTTCAATGGAATAAAACAAAGTTTGGGTTCATTTTGATATGTAGATGACACTCTAAGCAAACTTTATATACAGCATTTAAAAGTAGACTTTATTTCCAGCCGTTTGGTACCAGTAACTTTATTCTACAATAATTTGTTGCAGAGTTAAAAAGGGGTGTTTACTTATATTTTCCCACGACTGTACGTGTTTTCCTTGGGGACACGTGAGGAGAGATTTAAAAGTGTAAAGTTAACAGAGTTAGTCGAGGGAAAATTTCCCCGAAGCAATTCAATTTCCTCATGCGCGAGTTTTTCAATTTTATGCTTATTAACGAGATAGAAGAGCAAACCTCCACCAGAGCTCCACATCTTCGCCATTCGGGGCTTCGTAAATCTACCCCGGTTAAAAATGTTAAACTGAACACTGCTTGAGAATCTCTGTCAATAACCAATAAACGAACGCCGTAGTTAAATGAGTCATATAAACAGTTTTCCATTTCACTCACTGTAAAAATAAACAGTCAAGTGCGAGTATTACTCGCGCACAGAGGGTTCCGTTCAATAAATGTATGAATTAGTAATTCTATTATTAAAAAAACCGTTGCTAAAAGAATACTAACACTTTGTAAAAAATTAAGCAAAGTAGGGTTGGGTATAACAGTATATACTAGAAAAATGTAAATGGATATACTATGAAAGTTCAAAGAGATAGGGAACCTAAAAAATATCAAATACAGCTATTCTGTATAACTCTTTTTTTAATATTACCCTAATCTGTTTATGATGAACTGAATTCGGTACTGACAATAAAAGCAGTGCATAGTTAAACTTCATTTGGCATTTCATGAAACTAAATTCAGTGTAGTAATAACCTTTATTTCTACAGTGTAGCTAAAACAAAACCTTTGTTCAAAGTTTAAATTTGGTTTAATCCTGATAAGTTTTTGGTGTAAATTGCCCAAGAGGTGCCAGTGTAACTCAGAACTTTTCACGATTTCCGTAATAGCTCTATCTCAAAAACTAATGCACGAATTTTCACCAAACTTCAAATTCGATTAGAAGTTCACGAAAAGTGTCCCTGATTAGATTTTGGTATAAATCGCCTAACCGGTAGCGCTGCTGTGCTGCATTTATCAGGAAGTATTAACATGTATGAGATAGAAGAAACTTTGGGGATTGACACATCCGACTAGTTTAATATTATTTTAATCTCTTTATAATGAACTTAATTCGGTACTGACAATAAAAGAAATGCATATTTGAACTTCATTTGGCATTTCATAAAACTAAATTCATCATAGTAATAACCTTTCTTTTTAAAGTGCAGCTAAAACAAAACATTCGTTCAAAGTTCACATTTGGCATTGCCCTAAGCGCGCTTCGAAAGGAGGTCACAAAATTGCAACGCCGCCTTGGTTCTTGCCGCGTTTTCCATATAGGTTTTTAATTAAATTTTAAAGCCACTCGAGGCGTATTGAAAGAGCCATTTAATGCAAATTGTCGCGAATCCCGTAGTATTTATATAATTCATTCTAATTAAGGGGTCTCAGGGATCTCAAAAATTGGGAAAAAATGAAAAAAAAGAGACCATATTCAATGGTCTTATTCAATTCTCTTAAAATGTATATGATTTTACAACACAATTTTTATTGAGATGAAATATATAGGTACGTTCTTTTATTTTATGTATTTAAAAATTTGCAAGATGAAGAATTAGCATTTACAGGGTGCTCCAAACAGTCAGACATTTGATAAGTAGAATATTGGTATAACAGCTTACTCGCACGATTAGAAAATAAATATTGTAACTAGAATAAAAATTTTGGCACCTACTTATACTTCAGATTATAATAATTACCCTGAACCTAAATAAATTTGTATTTAAAGCATTTTTATATTTTTAATACAAAGTTGTATTTAGCTAATAGAAAATTTTGAAAATTTGAACAATATAATTACTTAAAAAATATTTTTTTGAACAATAAAAAGGAAATTTTAGGTTCAGTTTATACAGATTAATATAAAACGTATGTTTTGAAAATTTCATGAAAAAATATTCAAAAGTTTTTGTGATATCGTGCGCATTATACCAAAAAAGTCAATTGGAGAAAAATGACTTAAAAGTTTCGAAAAGGTTGCTTAAGCTATTGAGCGGATATAATTCTAAAAGCCATAAATTCTGTTCTAATGAGAATTTGAAGGAAACAATTATATTAAAATGTTCAGAAAAGATAAAAGATTAACATCTAAAAAAATTAATTTTTTTTTTTTTTTTTTTTTTTTTTGAAGCTTTAAGAGTTCTGAGACGCCTTGAATTAGTCTGTTTTTAACAATTTGACGTTTATTGCTTTTATACTGTTATTGACCATTGCATTACACACATATATCATTAAAAGTTGTTATCTAGGCTTTAAAAGCCAATGGTACATAGAGTACGTCGCCCCTGTCATTATGTGTGTCCAAACCGTCTATATCTTTAAGGGTTTATATCTCGGCTAATTACCGACGATTTTTTTCGAAAATAATGACCAACAATGCTTTTATACTTCTGCTACAGTAGGACTTCCAGCGCTGCTCAACAGTTTTGCTGAATGCCCGTAAATCGAAATTTGTGCGTAATGGGAAAATGAGATTTTCTCAAAAACTATGTGACCTAGGGTAATCGCTATAATTTTCCTGCAAGGTTTAAATTAACGTCTACTCCCTCTAATTTTTTCATAACATTAGCTTCAGTAAATTCGGAATTAGATGGGGGGAACATATTTTTGCGCTATATTTTCAACTATATCTTTGAAAATGTAATACCTAAAATTAAAGAAATGTATTTTTGAATTCAGCGTTACGAAAGCTTTAACGCGATACCCCACACAATATACAAACAGAATATTTTTTTTTTCAAGCAACTGAATTTGCCCCTATACATTTTTACTAAATATATTTATAAATGTTTAATAATCTGAAAATACGTGGGTCAACAGTCTTTATTACTTCCCCGAATTTGAACTTTCCACGTTCCATAGTTTACGAGTAAAATGGCTGTGACAGACAGACAGACGCAAGAGTGATCTTATAATGGTTCCGTTTTTACCTTTTAAGTACGGAACCCTAAAAAACCACAAAAAAACAACATCATTAGAATCTATACACTACATCAGCAACAACGACCCTTTTCACATGTTCATTCAAATTTTTTGATAAAATATTTACGTGACCATAACTACGCAACTACAGAAAAGAACCCTAAAAAGATCTTTTTTTTTGGGGGGGGGGGGGGGTGGCTTGGGTCGATTGTGTTGACGTTATATCACGTGATCCGACGTCATGAAATCCGTCTTAAAGCAGGAGAATCTGAAAAGACCTTTCTCGGTCGGCACTGAGTTGGCGATGCCATGACGTGCCAAATATAAAAATATTTAGTGGATCAAATAAAAATAACTAAAATATAATGTTTATTCCAGCGTATAACTCGCAGACAAACAAACATATTTGGAACTAGAAATTTTGTTTATAAAAAGGTAACTTATTGTTTTATTGTATTTATTTCATATTATTTATGAAATAAATTTTCTAGTTCAAAATGCATTTGATCCATGCGTTAAACAACGGAGTATACTGTACATGAAATTTTATTTTTAGGATTAATAAAGATATATTTGGTGTCAAACTTTAGATTTAAAAAATGCTATTTCAGTTTCTTGCATCGTAGAGTAAAATAGTTGATATGAGTGTATATCCGGATTGGCCTTTCCAACTGCGCCTTGTGTTTGAATAAGACGGGGTTTTCCATGAACTATCATTATATCTTTCCCCATAGCGCATAGTTCGGGTATGACTTGAATACGGAACTCCTTACCATTTGCTGCACTTACTTATTTTAAGAAGAAGGCGAGCTTGAATTAATTCAACTGCGGTTTCTACTTGAGTTTTGCATATTATAAATTTACAAATAAAAGAAAAAAAATCGCAAAAAAACGAAAAAAAAAAAGAAACACTTTAGATTCTTTACATGTCTGAAATTCAATTCCAAGTTGTCAGGATTTTAACATCGACATTGTTGCTTACAGTGTCTTGCAGACTTTATTCAAAGATAATTTCTGAATCCTCCTTCATCTTAATCAGGACAACTTTTTAGACAATATTGAGCTAGATCGGAACTGATTAAGTTTCATGACAGTTTCTTCAATCTGTATGACAAGTGAAAGCGAATCGAGCAAATCGATTCCACATTGCCTCAGCTAATGTAAGTTCATGCGTTATAGGCAATTTTATCTTACTTCGATGAAGAAAGTGAGTCTATGCTGTACCAAATATAATCTGCCGTGTACCAGAGATGTTGCCCTAACTTAAACTGCACCATTGATTTTCAGAAATGTGTTGATAGAAAAAAAAATCTCCGTTTTCTTGTCAAGAATAAATTTTATTTGCATTAAATACAGATACTGTGAATGTTTGTTCTGATTTAAAAAGTACAGGCTACGTTACTATACTATACAGTACTACAGTACTACTGTACTACAATACTATTAAGAAATATTGCTACGTGAGATCCTATATTTATTCCTCCTATTACCATACACCAATCGAGTCGAAACGACTTATGGGAATGAGTCAAATTTTCTGCCTTACCTCTACAAAATAAGGATATAAGAATCTTTCTTTTTCGAAAGTCTCTTGGAAGATACCTCTTCAGAATTTGATAAAATTTGTGTATTTCCAAACCTATTCACACACCTATCATACACTTCTCGGTTGATTTGGTGGGCCACCGCCCTCTGAATACTAGGCCTGGTTGTTGACAGAAAAATGACGCCTGTCGTTGGCGAATTTTGTTTAGAGTTTGCACGGTCCCCAGCATTTAAATACCAATAATTTTTCAATTTTTTTCGGCTGTATTAATCTCAAATTAAATAATTCAAAGAAAACTTTTGAAAATTACAGCTGTCCAAATTCAGGGGACTGTATAAAGGCTTAAAAAAAATACGCCTTCGACAGCGCCATTTTTGTGTCAGCGATCAGGCTTAGTATTCAGGGGGCGTGGCGTGGGTGAGCGAGCCAGCGATAACCGCCTCGGGAACTCAGCTTTCGCTTTAGAGTGTTAGTGCAATCCCAAAGGGCAGACGGCGTGGGTGAGCATAGATCACGTGATCCGACGTCGTGAAAACCGTTCTATCCTGAGAGAAACAAACAAGAGTTTTCTTATCCGATACTGCAGTTGGCCGAGACTCACATATTTACAGATTATTAACTATTCACAAATGTATTTAGGAAAATGCAGAGGACCTAATTAAGTTACTTGAAAAAACAATTCTTTGTATATCGTGTGAAAGCTTTTGTAACGCCGAACTCAAAAATACATTTCTTTTAATTTTAGGCAGTATATTCTCAGAGATAGCGTCAAAAATGGAATGCTAAAATCAGTTCCTCCCCCTCTATTTCTGAATCTACTTAAAATAAAATTATGAAAAAATAGGAGTAGTAGAAGTTAATTTAAGCCTTGCAGAAAAACTATAGCGGTTACCCTAGGTAGATAGTTTATGAGAAAATCGCATTTTTCCGTTACACGCAAATTTTGATTTACGGGCGCTCAGCAATGGAGTTGAGGATAGCTGGAGGTACCTATCGTCTCAGAAGTATAAAAAGATTGTCGGTAATGATTTTAGAAAAAAATTGTCGGTATTTAGCCGAGATATTAACCTTTAAAGACACGGACGGTTTAGACATACATAAAGACACGGGCGGCGTACTCTAAGCACCATCAGCTTTTAAAGTCTAGATAACAACTTTTAATGATATATTTATAAAATGCAATGCCCAGTTACTAATTCATATACGCTATATGGCCAAAGGTGACCGGTCACTTGCAATTTTAGACGTTTTGTCAAATATCTAGAAAAATACATGGGGAATTAACCTGAAACTACAGGTGTGTAAACAGTATAGTATAGGTTATATATTTCCGTGAAGATTTTTTCCGAAACCCCGTAGGGGACCGTCAACAAAATGAAAAAGAACAAATATCTTTTGGATAATCCCAGGGCCTGATTACCAACGGGGCACACTTACACCAATAAATTTTAAAAGAAAAGTTCGACTTATCTAAATGCCGTATTCGTGTAAAATTTCTGTCATGAATGAGGCAAAATTTTCTGTTTCTTTTTAGTGGTAGGAATTTGCCCCGTGGATAATCAGGCTCATGATAATCCTGTAAAAACTAATGTAGCAAAAGTGTTCAAACTCGAGATTATTAATAAGTGGCTAATTGTAATATACTGTGTTCATTTTTATGCGGATAGCATGCATACTCGTAGAGAAATTAAGGTTTTTATAAAAACAGTCCCAAATTTTGCCAAGTTTTTTGCTTATAATTTGCAGAGTTTTTAATGTAAAAAAAACGTTCTCATCGAAAAATATGACGAACAACATTGTACTATAATCAGAATATATCAGAATATATCAGAAGTACTATAATCTCTATAATCAGAATTATAAAACAATAAAAATTGGATGAACAATGAGCAGGTTTACTAAAAAATATTTCGCTGCGCATGCGCAAACGCAATCAAAATATAATGTACATAATGTGTTAGCTAAATGTACAGAGCAACTTTTGTAAAAGTCTCACAAGCATAGTTTGAAAAGTCTGATAATAATCGTTTGTAGAATAAGCTCAAAATCCGTCATTCCTAAAAGGAAGCAAAACGATGAGAGGCTGTATCCAAATACATGTAATATTGTGTATGCTATATTGGTACTAATCAATGGATATATGGATACAACCACTCATCTTTTTGCTTCCTTTTGGGAACAACAGATTTTGAGCTTATTCTATAAACGATTATTATCAGACTTTTCGAACTATGTTTTTGAGACTTTTACAAAAGCTAACACATTATGCACATTATATTTTGATTGCATTCGCGCATGCGCAGTGAAACATTTTTTAGTAAACCTGCTCATTTTTCATCCAATTTTTATTGTTTTTTAATTCTGATCACAGAGTTTTGTATACAATGTTGTTTTTTTTTATATTAAGTACTCTGCAAATTATAAGCAAAAAACTTGGCGAAATTTGGGACTGTTTTTATAAAAACCTTAATTTCTCTACGAGTATACATACTATCCTCATAAAAATAAACACAGTATATTACAATAAGCCACTTATTAATAATTTCGAGTTTGAACGCTTTTGCTACATTAGTTTTTATAGGGTTACCCAAAAGATATTCGTTCTTTTTCAATTTGTTGACCGTCCCCTATGGGGTTTCGGGAAAAAAAATCTTCGCGGAAATATATAACCTATATTAAACTGTTTACACACCTGCAGTTTCAGGTTAATTCCTCATGTATTTTTCTAGCTATTTAACAAAACGTCTAAAATCGCAAGTGACCGGTCACCTTTGGCCACATAGTGTATTTGTTGTACGGAACCCTCTGTGCGCGAGTAATGCTCGCATTTGACCGGTTATTTCTTGAGAAAATCTCCCAGAAGAAAGCTCTTTAGAATTTGGTAAATTTTGGCTACTTCGAAACATAGTTACACAGCTACCTTTTACTCATTTCTATTCTAAATAATAGTTGCAGACTCATCGATCTATCGCACTCCTTAGTGGACGTGAATTTTTAGTATTTTGAACTCTTTCCAACAAAGTTGAAAAGTGTTTATGCATTCTGTCCGTCTGCCCGCTGTCCACACTCTAACTCCCGTGAATATACTCGTATTTTCATGCAATTGATAAAGGTGATTTAGGGTCACCAAAGCATGTTTGGTATTGTATATAAAGTGTGTAGGATGCAGATATGAATCATTGCATTTCAATACGTTTGCGTTAGAAAAGAACATTCACAGCATTTTTTATTCCTTTACAGGGACACACAAAAGAAATCGGTTATAGTACTGTCATTGAGTAATAATTGCTGGAGTGTGCGTTTTAAAATTCGGTATGCGCTTTTAAATGTATCTCATTCTTTGCATGTTACTCGTTATATATAAATTTTATAAACTCATATACAGGGCTGCACAAAAGTATTCACGTACCATTCTCCTCATTAGAGGAAGTTGTGACGGGGAATTTTCCTCTGAGGTATATGTATTTCTTAAGTGAACTAAATTTTGGCATGCATGTAGTTAATACGTATAAGTCTATATAACATATACAGGGCTGCTAAAAAAATTCAGATAATTTTCCGATTGTGGATGGGAACAGCTGAAATTGGATTTTCAATTATGTTATGCACTTCCATATGGTTGAATTAGACATAAAGTTTTAATTTATAAAATGATGCTGTTTTTGACATAATTCTGAATGTGTTGGAAAGAGTTTCATAATCTATGGTTGACGCATGATTTTTTTCTTTCTTGTCTTTATTTTCTTTTAGGATTTCATTAGATGATAATTCAATGTAGTGTTGCAGATAGTGTGCAGTGTTAGTCCAAGAGCTGTTAAACATTTTAGGGAAGGTATTTGAGGCACCCTGAAAATTTGTGCAACACTTCTTTTGTAATGGCTGAATACAAAATCGAATGTCTGGCTGAAGGATCATGGCCCAAACACTGTGCCAGACACGTGTCAAGTGCCATTTTTTGACTACCCATAAAAAAAGGTATTTGAGGCACGCTGAGATTGAAACAGAATAATATTTATACTTAGAAAAAAATATTTTGAAAACGACAGACACTTTAGTCGGCCCAAAAACTGTGCCAGACACGTGTCAAGTGCCATTTGGCACTTGACACGTGTCTGGCACAGTTTTTGGGCCACGATCCTTCAGCCAGACATTCGATTTTGTATTCAGGCATTACAAAAGAAGTGTTGCACAAATTTTCAGGGTGCCTCAAATACCTACTCAAAAATGTTCAAGAGCTCTCCTACTATGTAGTCTGCTTTTGCATCCTGTTATTTACGTCGCGTCTGCAGTGCATTCTTTTTAGGTGCATTCGTAATTATATAAAAAGGTAACACCTATAGTCGTCGTCTGGATCATGCGTCCGTATATAACAGCGCGAAAACTACCCAACCTAATGTTTTGAAATTTAATACATTATCGTTGCAGAATTTTGTCGAGTCATTTCAAATTTTATGAAAATCGAATCAAAATTTACGAAGACATTAATGAAGTTTTCTTCAATTATATCCAATGATAGATAATGATTCTTGGTTGCCATGGTGATGAGTCCTATTTAAGATGGAGTCCTATTATTAACGTATTACTGAATTTAATATACATAATCATAATAAATTTTGTATTCATACATTTTTGCTTAGGAGTGCAATAGCTATTGCACCTTAAATCTGAATATTTATGAAACTAGTTATAGTAGGAACGCGCCTCATTTGCCACGTAGGAAGAACAATTTCCGACTTGATTTAAGCGTTATTTAAACATACAATTTGAATTTTTTCTTCTTCCCCAAAACCCATTTTGTATTACGAATTTTTAAAAAGTATATCTCAAATCTATATTCTGTAAAGCTATTTTCATATTCTACAAATAGTTTAAACTATGTGAGGCTTAAAGTGTGTAATTCTCAATATCATGTTCCATGATGGACTGCTTCTGTTTACTTGTTATTTCATTACTGCATATAGTTTTTTTTTAAATGTTAAAAAGAAGCTTACATAATTAATATTCTTTTTTCGTTATGATAAAATATTTTTTTTTCGACCAATTTTAAAAATATGTGTTTCATTTTGTTTTAAATTTCAACGGCTCTGCCATATTTAATTTATTGTGTTATTGATTCTTTGTTGACTTTGGACATTTATTTCCCTTTTCGTCATGATGGATTTGATAGATTTCTGAAAACCGACGATCTTTTAACGGTCCTGAAAATACCGGGATTTGGCATCTTTCAGATAAAATATCCGGTATCTCGAAATACGAACTGGAAAAGTAAGATTGTATTTTCGATTTTTGACTTTTGTTATCGATAGTCATGCAGAAAAGAGAAAAAATAAAGAACCCCCCCCCCCCCCCCAGAAGGATGGATTTTTACTTCGTAAAAAGATAAAAATAAATAAAAATATCATAACATAGTTGCCAACCTCAAACTAATCTTCCGTAATACTTGCGTTAATTTGACCCTGGTTTAATACGTTTCGAAACAGAAATTTTTAAAAAAAAAATGAAATTAAATATGTTCCACCGCTTGACAATGTTTTCGCTTTAAGGGGCTTCCCAGTTGACAGCAACTTTACGCCCAGTGGAAGGATGATTGTTTTATTATTAGTGAGCCATTGGGGATAAAAAGTCTAACTGCAGTTCTATTATAAATTTTTAATAAAATTAAGATAAGAAAGTCAAAAAAATACTTTTAAGGAAAAGTGGTATTTAAGTTAAATAGTAAGGATCTTACTGGTTAAGTAAAAATTAAATAGAAGGAATAAAAGTTAAAATTAAGAATAAAAAATATGTTAAGCACAATTAAGATAGAAACGTTTACAAGCTGTCGGACAAAGCTGAAGGGTAGTCCGCAATGGGTATGACAGATGTTATATCACAGGAAATCAAACCAAAGGCACTTTTCAGAGACCGTACATTTTCTTTTCTTTTGCTACTTGGAACCTGGAATTAAATAAATAAACATTCATGAAATAAATTTTCTGGTTCGAAATGTGGTTAACCTGGGTCAAATTAATCCAGACATTACGGAAGATCAGTTGAAGGTTGGCAGCTATGTCATAACTTGATATGTTCTGGTTGTACAAAAGTTAAATTTCTTAACCTGTTTTACAAACTAGGAAATGGATTAATTTATTTTTTAAATATAAGTTATGGTACTTAAGGACCGTATAAAGGGTTAAATTTTGTATATTTATCAAAAATAACTATTTTAACGTAAATGACAAATATGGTGAAGAAATACATTTTAAATATTTTTCCAATTGGAAAAATACTTCTAAAGCCATCTGTTTAATAAATAACTATTGCCCAGCGATATAAAAAGACACCCTGCGTGTTTCCTATTTAAAAATATATTTGATTATTAGATTTTTTTTTACGTTTTTCTTTTATATAATATTCTTTTGATTTTTTTTTTGTTTTTTGCTAGACCATTTTCACTTTATCTATCGGAGCTTTGTCAGCTTAGCTGATCGGTTTCATCCAAATAAATCAAACGAACATAAGGTTGGGGCCATGTGGCCTTCGGCAGCGTACACCCGTTACGGCTTCTCCCTCCCGTTTCGAAACAAGCATCCCATGGATTATTGCGATATTTTATTCCGTCTCAGATTAAATTAATATGTTTAGCATCCTTGTTTCTGTAGTTATATTAAACTATTTGACAGTTTTTAAATTTGAATTTAATCACTGTAGTAGCGAGATTGAAAAAAAGAGTTCTTATCACTTAAAGAAAAAGAAAAAAAAATAAGTCAAACAATGGCCGTGATACGCTAATGGACGTTAAAATTTTCATAAAGAAATCGTGAAAATTTTTAAAGTTCCATGAAACAACATTTACTTATATTGACATAAAATATTGATACCGGATTCCTTCTGTAACTGTAAAAATTAAAATAAGTAAAAAAAAATCGTCCGAAAGCGCTAAAAATCACATAAAAAGTTTGCGAAAAATTCAAAAATTCACTGTACGATAATTCCAAATAAACTTATTGTTATTAAAAAGGGGAAAAATTTTACTTTATTAGGTTAAAATATTGAAACCAGATTCCGTTTATTAATAAAAAAAAAAAAAAGAAAAAAACCGTAAAAAAGTCCCATACTAAGGCACAAAAATGTGGACTCTCTTTGCAGAAAACTCTGAATAGATAAACAAACATACAAATATCAGTTGTTATTATTTTAAGTAAAAAAATTATGCGTAAACGTAAATGTTTGATGAGCTAATTAAAACTGATTTATTTCTAAGAAACATTTTATAATGCTGTAGAAAAAAAAGATGAAAATTTCAATAAATATCTTTTTTCTTTAATTAATCAAATTTTATGTTTATTCAAATATGATGTACACTTTTTCACTTTCTAGAGCGCATATTTGCTTATGTTTGACGAAAAAGAAAATTTTGAAATTAAAAGCATAAAAAATATCATAAAACATTTCGCTTGAGATTGTATTTGGTCAATGAATCATTAGTAAGAAGAGCATCAGAAGAGCATTTCACCATGAAAACATTTTAGCTCTCGAAAATCATGTCTTAAAATATCTAAACTTTTAAACCGTCCAAAAATCAGGGTGCCAGATTCAAATTTACCAAATCGGAAATATATATATGTATATAAAAGAAGATATTTGGTCAGAAATAAAGTCCTTCCGGCCAGTGCCGGGAGGAAGAGGTAGCTTTCATATTCCTTATTTTTAAAAAGCCAGCTTGTGTTATTCAAACACACGAAGTTCAATTTAGTGGAAACCGATTACAGAAGATTCAATACTAATTTTTATCAGCACTAAATCATTATGAATGAGAATTTCACGAAATTAGTCAGCTTTATCCAAGCTGCTTTTATTAAAAGTAACTTATATTTGGTTGCTAAATTCGGCGATATCTTGAAGTTCCTGCCATTTTAAGTCAACATGGTGGATGAGGCTAACGAGTGAACTTAGTCGAGACCTTAGTAATTCCTGTACACATGCTCACTCACATCGGAATCGGTTGATATATACGGGTGCTGTCGCAGGCAAAAAATCAGATTTTTCAAAATGTCAGCCACATAAAGAAATTCAAACTGCTATATCTGAGCCATTTTTTAAGATTAAGATAAAACAAAAAATGTTCCGGAATCCTTATATCAAGGTCAAATGCTTAAGAAAGAAATATTTTCAATTTCTAATTTTTTTTTTGCACTTCACTTTAAATATATATATTTTTTAATTTAATGGCCGCCATTTTGAAACAAGATGGCGGATGAGGCTGGCCAGCGATCTTGGTCGAGACATTGCTACATACTATCCACATGCCTTCTTACATCCAAATAGGTTAATAAATACGTGTGTTATAGCGTGACAAACATCAGATCGTTTCAAAATGTCAGCCATGCTAGAAATTCAAAGTCCTATAACTCAACCATTTTTTAAGATATAGGCGAAACAAAAACTGCTCCGGAATCTTTGTATCAAGGTCAAACACATATGAAAATCTTTTTCTTTTACCAATTTTTTGATAACTCATTTTAAATTTTAAATAAAAAAAAATTAAATGTTCCCTTTTGAATCAAGATGGCGAAGAAAGCTGGCCAACGAACTCGGTCTAGACATTGGTATGTACTATGTACACACCAAGTTACATCCAATTCGGTTCATAAATACGCCTGTTATCGCATGACAAAAATCTGGTCGTTTCAAAATGTCAGCCACAATAGAAATTCAAAATGCTATAACTCAGCCATTTTTTTAGATATAGACGAAACAAAAACTGTTCTGGAATCTTCGTATTAAGGTCAAACACTTAAGAAAAAAAATCTTTTTCATTTTCCCATTTTTTGGCACCTTATTTTAAGTTTTAAATTTTTGAATTTTTTTAAATGGCCGCCATTTTGAAACAAGATGGCGGATGAAGCTGGCCAACGAACTCGGTCGAGACATTGGTATGTACTATGTACACACGAAGGTACATCCATATCGGTTCATAAATACGCCTGTTATCGTGTGACAAAAATCAGGACGTTTCAAAATGTCAGCTACGCTAGAAATTCAAAATGCTATAACTCAGCCATTTTTTAAGATATAGGCAAAACAAAAACTGCCCGGAATCTTTGTATCAAGGTCAAATACATAAGAAAAAAATATTTTTCCATTTTCAATTTCTTGGAACCACATTTCAAATTTTAAATAAAAAAAAAATTTAAATGGCCGCCATTTTGAAACAAGATAGGGGATGAAGCTGGCCAACGAACTCGGTCGAGACATTGGTATGTACTATGTACACACCGAGTTATATCCAAATCGGTTCATAAATACGAGAGTTACAGTGTGACAAAGATCAGATATATATATATATCAACTTTTGAACGGAGGGTGGTTTTGGTGTCTGGGGGGGGGGGGGGGTCATGATCGATGAAAATATACCAAAATTTTTTTTAATCGCTTTCATCCGAACGGCTGCAATAGGTAGCTTTTTGTAATGAAAGCTACCTAAAACAAGACGAATTTGAAGAACATTAAAAATTTCAAAATGTTTATTTTGGATTTAAATAAATGTAAATATTTGCACACACAGACACACATATATATAAATATATCCAAAAACAATATTATAATATACAAAACCACTGAACGGATCCAAAATAAAAATAAATAAACTGAACAAAATGACAACAACATAATTTACTTAAAAACAAACCCGATATCCCACAACACCAAACCATCAAACTTTAAACAATATGAAATAACTTAAAACGTAAAAAACTTAAACCAGTGGAGAGAGGTGGCATTGCTTGTGACATGGCTTGCGACATATATATATAAAATGTAGATTATTGTAAATGTGTAAAATTGTTGGAAAAGGAAAAAGAACATTCCCTAAATATAGACTTTAATGTATCTCTTGGATCAAAAATTTATATAGACTTGGTTTTATTTTTAGGGAAACACTAATCAAGAAATCACACATAAAAAGATCAGCCATACTGATGTTTAGATTTTAATACGATCATGAAAAATGGTATTAAATTAAACACAATGAGAAAGCCAAGATCAGTCCTTGTATACAATGGTATAGGCAAGCGTATTGCAGCTCTCCACGTATTTTATTATAAATTACCAGCTCAATAAAAGGACAGCCGATTATCCGAACTCTAATTAACAGAAGTGTTCAATTTTCCGAACACCCCTATTTTTTGTCTGATTTTTTTTTTCAGTATTGCCTTTGAAATCGAAAACGTTTTCTTGATAGGCGGGAGCAAAGTCTAATTCGCGAAACTTTCCGCTCGAATCTATCTCAAAATGTTTTCACGTCTGTCCGAAAAAGACTGGCTATTTTCATGCAATTTAGAATTGCACAAAATTTCCAGGAAAGTGAAAACGTTATGATAATACTCCAGACTCATCAGATAATAATGCCTTTGAAGAATGTATGCAACAGCTATGAAATGGTTGGAACGACAGGAGAATGCTGATCTTGTCCAGCTTTTGCATTTGTGAAGAATTCGTGATTTGGTAGTATTGAAAAGAATATCTTCTTTAAAGCAAAAAAAAAAAAAAAAAAAAAAAAAAAAATTAAGGGTTTTTTGTTTAAATTTCAAATTTTGCAGTTCGGAAAACAATTAAAAATGCTAAAGAAAAAAAAGCAATTTAACAAATTACAACGACCATTTGGAAAATGATTTTTTTCAAAGACTAAAATTTAAGACATAAAAAATCGCATGGAGTGGATCATACATTACGTACGCCATGGATTAAACATTAATATTCCTGGATCCATTTTAAATGAAATTTCATTCTTAAACTTTTAAACATCCCACACTATTACTTTTTACACCGTCGTATAGAGAGAAAAATGTACTTTTAAAGGCAATTTGTTTGAAAGGTGTATCTCAATTTGTTTCTGAGTTATTAATTTTTTTTTTGTAGTTATTATTACTTTTTTGTCATAGTGGCAACAGAAGTATCCACCTCTAATGAAAGTAAAGGGAAAATACAGATTACTGTATAGACACATCAGAAAGCGAATAAAATGCGGGATTCAACTAATAAAACGCTTCAGATATGTTTTTGATTTCCTACCCTGACCGAGGACAATAACCATTTTTCCAAATGGTTAAAAAACAGAAAAAGAAATAAAAGCAGAAGTATAAACATTTAGCTGCCTTTTACTTTCCATAAGTAGGCGCCACAATCTTTAATAATGGACTCATCACTCGAATTAGATGTTCCACTCTAACACTTAGTAGAAAACTTTTAACCCTCTCACTGACGTTCTCCGTCTTAAGACGTTCTCCAAAAATTGTCCCCAAAATGCCAAGGCCGACTTAAAAAGGTCGCTAAAAGTTGTCTTCAAAATGCCAAGGCCGACTTAAGACGTTCTGAGAAAATGCCTTCAACAATGGCGAGGCCGTGTTTACAAATTTCCCTTCCCCCAACATTAGACACCGTATCTTGTCAACAATAGATAATTGCTACAACCCCCATCACCCCTTGTGGTGATGGTTCATCTTACTTCAGATTTCAATTTATCCCCTCCTTTCCGCCTCAGGGGCAGTCAGCTTCCTGTGTCAGATAGATAGTTACAATTTTGTTTGTCGCATTCACTGCAAGGGGGGGGAATTCGAGTGTTAAAAATTAGTTTAAAAATGTGATGTGTGCGAATATTTCATGTTTAAAACATTTTTTTAGAAAAGTTTGATCGTTGAGAGATTTCGCGGGCTATACCAAGGTCTACACTAGCCTTTTTTTGCGCCAAGAGCAAACATGAATTTTATCCCCCCCCCCTCCGCAAAGAAAATTTACAAAGTATTTTGCCAATTTTATAATAGCCGATGTTATTGTACAATTTAAGATATGTAATCATAAAATATATAATACTGAACTATGTAATCGGCTTTGCCAAATATTAATTAAAACGTTGAAAACGGAATCGAAAGGAACGGAACAAAATTCCGCTTTGCACAGATTTCCGTCTTAGCAGGTATAATTGTTGGTATTCGTTATATTGGAAATATTTTTTTTTTTTCATTTAAGACATAATTTCAATGTAGACAAATAACATTTTCACAAAGTTTACAGTAATTGTGGCATTTAAAGTAAAAGTTATATGAATTAAGAGACTACACTAATCACGCGAAGAGATTCGCAAACTAATGTTAAACCTGTGGGAGCGGTTTTTTTTATGGGATATACCTGAGATCGATATGTAATGTTGTGTGTTTGTACTTTTTCGTGTTTGGTTACAGTTTTTATAAATTCGGACACTTTTATTTTTGGGAAACTGTTTGTAACCGTGTTTTTTAACTTAAAATGTCGTGCATGTAGAACATTGTTGGCAACATACAAGACTGTACAAAAGAATTCAAGTATGTTTCCAGTTATTGACAGAAATTGCTGAAGGTGAATTTTCAACCTGTTATGCATTTTCTTACTAAACTAAGTTTTAGCACATTCTGTAGAATATATATATAATGATAATAATCATGGGCGTAATCTGGCGGGGGCAAAGGGGGGCATATGCCCCCCCCCCCCCCGCCAGTTTTTTAAGAGCAGGGGCAAAACATGTATTTTGCCCCTCCAGTTTTTTGTCTTGTTTTCAAATTTCTGCATTTCCTTTTTCGCTTTTTTTTACCCCTTTAGTTTAATAATTTATATTACTATCTTGGGTTTGAACGAGAATTGGATACAGCAAAATCAAAACAGCCAGAATTAATGTTTTCACGTTGACATAAGTAATTTTTCTTATGTCTTGACAAAACCTTCTGCTATAATAACAGTTCAAGAGAATTTTTTTCCGTCTCCATTTTTTTCCTTTTTGTACAAAGTACAAAACTTATTTTCTTCTTCATTTCCAGGGATGTTTTTTTTTGGGGGGGGGGGGGGTGCACGTGTGGGAAGAGGTGGGAATAGATATCACGATTACTGTGTCTTGACTCTGACCATTGTCCTTTTTCGTAAGATAATATAAGCACAAAACAAGAACTTCCTGGCCCTCAGGGCTCTCGACTATAGTGGCGCTCCTTGAATATACTCGAAGCGTCAGTCCAGTACTAGTGAGCTGAGGAAATTCTCATGGCGTCTGGATATACAGATGCACACACATTCCGTTCTCTCGCGTACATCAGGGACTAGAGTCTTGCACATGTCGCGTTGTACCCGGTTGTACCCTTGGGCGTATTCTGGTGAGGCAAGTGGGGATCACATACCCCCTAGTTTTTCAGGAACAGGGCAAATACCTTTTGCCCCTACAGTTTTTGTATCGCTTTGTAGTTAAAGCCCAGCTTTCTATTTCAATTTTTTTTTAATTTAACCATTTATATGCTATTTTGCGCACGAACTGTCATAAGCATTGGGTAATTCAAAATAACCAGAATTAACGTCTTCACGTTCATAGAAGTAATTTCTGATGCAGTAGTCAAAGCTCAAGTAAGAATATTTCCTCTGCTCTATTTTTCAGAAAAGCGGAAACATTTTTCCTTTTTTATTTTCATAGAACTATTTAAATGCACATGTGGGATAGATCTCTTGATTACTATCTTTTGATTCTGACTATTGTCATTAGGGTTTCCTTCATCTGACGAAACCCTATTCGTTCGTCTCACTCGTCTGTCTGTCCGTCTGTCACAGTGCCGATAACTATATATGTTGGAGACTTGAAATTTTGCACACTTATAGCTGAACACATCACATCAAACGCAAATCGTAAAAATTTGAAAAAGTAGTAATTAATGGACGTTGTTAATTAAAAAAAAACCCCAATTACAAGATCTAAAAGGCATTCATGATTCAACAAAAGCATAAATTTTTTATCGAATTATAAAAACTATCTCTTCCATCGATTAAAACCAGGTGTCATTTTAACGGCAGATAAGGACTAGCGATTGCTTTAAGGCGCTTTTATTTCTTTTCTACTCATCCCAGAAATTCGAAATTAGTACCACAAGACGGGGGAAAAAATCAGCTTTCAGAAATTCTAAAAATTATCTCGATCGTACCATAAAAACTTTGAAATTAGTTAGAAATCGAGAAAAAAATCTTTTATTTTCCTTCATTTGTGAAGGCGACAGATGTCTGATGAATTGAATTTTCGGCGATAACCAGAGAATATAAAACAGGTGCGGTCTTGCCAGAATTTTTATATAAGACCAAATTTAAATATCGATTTTCGAGCTATGATTTTTATGCCATCCGACGTAAAATTTCATTCTCTTTCAGAATATGTCTTTATTTTTTAATTTCGACAATCAGAAGCGAAGATAATTAATTTTTTGGTAATTAAAACCAGAATTGCATTTTTTGCACGGCAGGTCAAGTGACACGGAATGAAAAAGAGTTACATTTTTACCCGGTAGCAGAAAGTGCGTGATGTGTGTCGCAGATTTATTTTGGACCTTGCAGATAAATTTGCCAACTTAAAAAAAAAAGCATTTCCTTAAAAAAAAAAAAAAAATAAGTGAGAAAATTCTGACAAAAAATATCGTAAATTCGACAAATGGTCGCAAAAAAATCGGTAATTTATAGCCAAAGGGTCGCTGCAAAAACGCAAATTTCGCCAAAAGATCCTGGACATAAACATAAATTCCGTACTAGGGTTGTGGAAAAAATACAAATTTCTGTCACAGGATCGCGGAAAAACGCAAATTTAGTCAAAGGATCGCGGAAAGAACCTGAATTTAGTCAAACGATTGTGGGGAAAATGCAAATTTAGTCAAACGATCGCAAAAAAAATGCAAATTTATGTCAAATGATCGTAAAAAAACGCAAATTTATGTCAAAGGATTGCGGGGAAATACGCGGAATTTTGTTAAAAGATCCCAAAAACCGTAAATTTCTGCCAAAAGATCGCTGTTTAAACTTGAATTTTATCCAAAAATTCCAGAAAAAACATGAATTTCGTTCCATGGGCGCGGGGAAAAAAGCAAATTTCTGTCACAAAATCGCAGAAAAGGTTTGAATTTCGTCAAAGGATCGAGGAAAAAACATGAATTTAGTCAAACGATCGTCAAAAAGAAAAGCAAATTTAGTCAAACAATCGCGAAAAAACGCAAATTTTTCTAAAAGGATTGCGGAAAAAAGCGGATTTTCGTCATACGATTGCGAAAAACGCAAATTTCTGCCAAAGGATCGCTGTAAAAGCGCAAATTTCGTCAAAAGATCTCGGGAAAAACGTGAATTTCGTCCCAGGGGTGTGAAAAAAATACAAATTTCTGTCACAGGATCGTGTAAAAACGCAAATTTAGTCAAAGGATCGCGGAAAGAACCTGAATTTAGTCAAACGATTGTGGGGAAAATGCAAATTTAGTCAAACGATCGCAAAAAAATGCAAATTTATGTCAAATGATCGCAAAAAAACGCAAATTTATGTCAAAGGATTGCGGAAAAAAACGCGGAATTTCATTAAAAGATCCCCAAAACCGTAAATTTCTGCCAAAAGATCGCTGTTTAAACTTGAATTTTATCCAAAAATTCCAGAAAAAACATGAATTTCGTTCCATGGGCGCGGGGAAAAAAGCAAATTTCTGTCACAAAATTGCAGAAAAGGCTTGAATTTCGTCAAAGGATCGAGGAAAAAACACGAATTTAGTCAAACGATCGTTAAAAAAAAAGCAAATTTAGTCAAACAATCGCGAAAAAACGTCAATTTCTCTAAAAGGGTTACGAAAAAAAGCGGAATTTCGTCATACGATTGCGAAAAACGCAAATTTCTGCCAAAGGATCGCTGTAAAAGCGCGCATTTCGTCAAAAGATCTCGGGAAAAACGTGAATTTCGTCCCAGGGGTGCGCAAAAAAACGCAAATTTCTGTCACAGGATCGCGGAAAAAAACACGAATTCCGTCAAAAGATCGAGGAAAGGACACAAATTTAGTCAAACGATCGCGAAAAAACGCAAATTTCTGTCAAAAGATCGCGGAAAACGTGAAATTTCATCATAAGATCGCGAAAAATGCAATTTTCTGCCAAAGGATCGCGGTAAAAACTCAAATTTCGTCAAAAGGAGGCCTGATGGATGTACAGAATTCCTAAATTTTAACAGTTTATTCCTGACTCCTACTCTTGTAATGATAAATTCTTATCATTAAATGAAATATCTATTTTTTTTTCTTTCAGTTAAAGAAAAAAATAAAGCTCTGTTCTCTTAATATATCTCTTATTATATATGAAAGATCTGATAAGATTTCTGTGAAATAGATAATCAATGTGGTCACTATTTTCCTTATGTGTTTATTCTATGCCATTTTTATGCACGTATCAAAAGGTGTGCAGTGCTGGAATAGTATTTGTTCTCGAGTATATGAACCATGTTACATATTCATTATTATTTAATTCTTCATAAAATATAAATTTTTGCTATTTACTCATTTAGGTTAATATTATAGTTGGAATATAGTTCTATTTATTTTTTAGTATTAATCAGTAAGAACCCTATTTATTTTAACACTTATAATGTTTGTACATAATCGCAGTACAGATTTTTTTAACTATTGATTTTACAAACTTGGTTCTTTCGCATCCGGATGTTATTTCGTAGGCTGATTCGTAAAACTAAATTTAAAAAAAATCGGACCACAACTTTCCGGTTTATGAAAAAATCGATTTTTAAGCATAGAAGGGATGCTTTTTCGTACATACAATTGACGAGAATTTGTTAAAATTGGGAAAACTAAAGAACCGATCGATTTTAAACTTTGACATAGTTCATAACACATAATAAGAATTTTATGAATTTAAGGTGAGCTGAATTTGTGTGTGTGGGGGGGGGGGGGCGGGAGCAAACAAGGGCTCCGTGAAAAAAATGGCTAATCTGACTTTTTTTTTAAAAACTTTACGCATTTGGTTACGTCTATTTATTAATTACATGCATTATCATTTAGCTTTTATTACCGTTTATTTGTTAGCTCCCAGACTATCAAAGCTTGATAGCTAATGTGCCCGCTTGTTCTGTATGTACGTATGTATATACGTAACGCGATAATTCTTGATAGAAATATCCGTTTGTTTTAAACTGCGTATAATATATAAAAAATTGAAATATGGGAGTCGATAATTTTCAGGGGGACGCATTCCTAAATATAATAGTGCTGCCATTTATGAAAGGAATTATTAATTTTCTATTAAGAATTTTGATTTGTTAATTTAAGGATAAAGTGTTTTGAAAGACATATTAAACGAAATCCTCTGCATATCACACTTACCCACTTGTTTTCTTTAGGATAAAATAATACACAATTGATGATTTTTTTATGGTTTTCTGGCTGGTTTTCTCCTTACGTCCGGAAATTCGGTTCAAAACTCCAGTTGATGGTATTTTCTGAAAGATCATATTTACGTTTACCAAAGAATGGAAAACTTATTTCGATTACATAGTTTCTGAATCATAACACCTGCCTATTCCATGCTTTTCCGAACAAAAATAAATGAAAACTTGTGTCATAAAGTTGACCCTTTGGATTTGAGACCATTGAAGAATATGGTAAAAAAGGAAATAAATAAATCGAAGCAGAAAACTTGACATTTTTTTCTTCATTCTTCCATCAAAATACTATAAATTACATAAAATTTTGTATTTAATATTTTGAAAGTAAAAACATTATATAAAAATACTGAATATTTTTATTTAGGTCTTTAAGGGGAACCCACTTTGAAAATGTGAAAAATTAAAAACATTCGAATTAAAATAAACATTAAAATCAGTGTTTAATTAAAATTTTTGTATTGCTAAGTTATCTGGATTCATCTTAAACCAGAATGAGTGGGATCGTATCAAAAGTGTTTTTCGCTAAGAATGGCGGTTGACTTTCAGAATGTTTTTCTGATAACGGGTTCTGAACTCCCCAATTAATTACTTTTTTCACACTACATTTGAGGTTGTTTCAGAGCTTTGATAGTCAAGAATGAAAAGTGTGGGAAAAACGAGTTATCTGGAATTTCCCTGGAAACTAGTGGACTATAACAGTTTACCGCCAGTTGAAAAAAAATGAACTATTAATGTTACTAGATTTAAACAGCTCTAAAATCTAACTGATGATTAAGATGTCGCATACGAATTACTTTTTCAATCAATCCCTTTCAAATTTCTCCTGTATGCTAATTTTGTTTTTTTCCCCTTAATAAATGTGTATCTTTATGAAAAAGAAGAAATGTTTATCAAATGAATTATTAAGAGGAAATGTCAAAAAAGCTCGCCCAATTTGAGGACAATCTATACTAATAAAAAAAAGTTTCGCTTTGTGTGTGTGTGTGTGTGTGTGTGTGTGTGTCTGTCTGTGTGTATGCGATGGCTAGCAGAATCTAGCGTAAGTACGAAGCTGACAATTTTTATGAAAGTAGCCCAAAGTCTCTTCTGATGCACCTCATATTCAGAATTTTAAAATTCTAATAATTCGTTGAGTTATTAATTAAAATTCGCAAATCACTCTCATTAATAACTCATCTCGTCCCTTGGAAAAAAGTGATGGCGCACGCGCAGAAGCCTTCTTTATGCATCGGGAGAAAATGAAATTCAAAAAGAAGGAATTTCGGGAGTATTTTGTCATTATTTATTAACTTGCATCAGTCAAACTGCTTAGTAAAGTTAAAAACGGATGACATATTCTATAAGATCGTACTCTTATGTCTCAAATGCCGCAATCAATTGAAAAAAATATCACAGTTAATCCTTTGAATTTTTTTTTTTTCCAAAAAGGCTCGTTTTTTCCGTGAAGCGTTTTTCTGTCCTGTTGCAGCACCCCTCGAGGACGCAATTTTAGAGGTACCGAAAAATTAAAAATGTGCTCTCAAAGCTAAATCCTTCTAATCGATGGTTTTAAAAAATATAAATTTTAACCTTTTTAAATACACTGGCGAACTCAGGTCACTTCGCGTTTTATGGAGACGATATTTTTTTAACCCTAAAAATAACAAAATGTCCATACTTTAACACACTTTACTTTTTACTTTACACACCATACTTTTTTTTTTTCTGTTTGGAGCACCTCTATAGACCAGATTTACATAACCTACAAAATTTTTGAAACGTTCGGACGGGTATAAAATATTTTTTACAAGATAAAATATGTGAAAAATTCGATGGAAATAAAAAATCTGAGTGTTTCGTCGCGGTTTCGCCCCTTCAGGGCACAATTTTAGAGGTACCGACAAACCAAAAATATGTTCTTAAAGATGAAACATTCTTCTAATCGATGTTATAATCGGCTTTTAAAAATAAGAATTTTAACCCTTTCAAATATACCGGCACGGAGGTCACTTCGCGCCTCACGGTGACGATAGTTTTTCTATGCTAAAAGTAACTAAACGAGCGTATTTTAATAGAAACTTTTTAGAGCATTTGGATAGACCAGATTTAAGTCACCTCCAAAAATTTCGAAACGTTCGGAAGAGTATAAATATTTTTATAAGCTAAAATATATGAAAATATCTACGAAATCAGTAAAAACCTGGGTGTTTTTGCGCGGTAAAAAAAAAAGACGTCTTAATTTAAGTGTATGTGTGTGATAATAGGGAGGGAGGGTATAAATATTTTTAAAAAATGGTCTTAAAATTGTTGCCCCCCCAGTCTTAGAGCCCAAGTTACGCCTATGATAATAATACAAATTGTAGATTAAATTCAAGGCTGCACAAAATAATTGACTGGTTTTCCGGCTGTGGACGGTAACTGCTGAAATCTTGTTTTTAATACGTTATGAGATTTTTAAAGCGTTTTCTTAGATGTTCTTTTACTTTATTAAAAAGCGAAGTTTCGGTAAAGACTTATTCTGAATAGCTTATTTCAATTCCATACATACTGATGAAAATAAGGGAAAAACAATGTGTCTGTGTGTGAGGCGGGGGGGGGGGGCGTTAACAAATAGTGGTCTCCAGGGCTCGAAATGGAAAAATCGACGAACAGGAACGCTATTTTCAAAATTATTGAAGACTATTTTTTTTTTCTTTTTAAGTACAGTAAATTTCCGATTTTCCGAGTCCTGCTTAACACCGAGTTTCCGCTTCAGCCGAGCTATTTTCTTGTGATGGATTGATAGCTTCCGTTATTATGAAACAGCCATTATAAATGAAGTGTTAGGTGAAGATGAAAGAGCAGCCGTAAAAAGTTAGAACTCTGATTTTCTTGTCAGAATGGGGGGGGGGGGGAAATGGCCATAATCTTTTTCTGAAAAAAAGATTATGGCCATTCCCCCCCCCCCCTCTGCTCTTTCATCTTCACCTAACACTTCATTTATAATGGCTGTTTCATAATAACGGTAGCTATAAGTTCATCAGAAGAAAATGATCCATTCCAAAGGTATAAGTTCGATTGAAAAAACTATTTAATACTTTGAGCAGAAAGGAGAGGCTGCACCTGCAACTTTCATGACACTCATATAATCATATAGCTGCCAATTTGTACAATTTTGTTACCTCTAAAATTGAATACAATTTTTTGCCGTATTTAATCGTTGACAATTGTTAGATTTCGGCGATTGAATTAGGCAAAATTTACTGGTAAGTTTTAGAGGTAGAAATTGGTAGCTATGCAGTAGCCTAATAATGCAGCAAAATTGACATTCAACAAACAAAAAACTATCAAGGGTTTTTCAAATAAACAATTGCATTCCTCGTATTTCTTAAAAGTAACGGAAATGTACATCAAAGAAATGTTCATAGTACCATAAAAATGAATGAATTAAATAAAAATTTATATTTCATCTCCTTAGTGGGTGACGATTTGTGTCAATCCGGTTTATACGAGTTTTTTTGCTTATCCGAGGTGAGCTTGGTCCATATTAACTCGGATAATCGGGACTTTACTGTATAGCAAATTTATATTTACCCGTAGGAAAACCAATTAAAAATAATGCATTGAAGATTCTAAAAAATTAGAAAAAATTTTACAGAAAAAATTTATAGTAAGCTATATGTATGAAACTGTAATAATATTTTTTAATAATTCTACGAATCGGAACAGTATTTTCCATACTTTCACAAACCGGAACAATATTTGTCACAATTTCTATAACCGGAACATCGTTCCGGATTGCTCCGGTACATTTCGAGCCCTGGTGGTCTCCATAAATTACATTCCCAAGATTGTTGGTTTTTTTTTTTTTCAGGGACAAAGTTTGGTGCGTATTATTATTATTATTATTATTATTATTATTATTATTTAAATAGAAGCAAAGTAAATGCAAATCGAGCTCTCAGCTGTAAAATATGTCTAGGAAGAAACGACTACTAAGAATTATTATAGAACTATTTTTTTAGTTCATTAATGCGCTAACATTTGCAGAATTTGGCGCATAGACATTTTAATTGGGTGGATACGTAACATAATTGTAAATACCACAGAACTTTTTTCTCCCAATTTTATAATTCCCCCACTTTTGTATTTTTAAATAATTCCATTTGCATAAACGCATCTTTCAACTGCATCTTATAAATAAATAAAGGAAAAACTACTGCAATTAATACATTGCTGTAGATAAAATATGTATTGAGCTGGGTTGACAATTTTTAAAGCATTTTTTTTTTAATTTGTTAAAATCAGGTTTATTTATTTATTTTTTGTGTGTGTTGGGGAGGAGAAGGGTTATAAATCTGTTTTCTCGTACATATAGATATATTTATTGATAAAAATGAACATTGTCGTATACTACAAAAGTAAGAATTCTCCATTCGAAAAAAATTCAAATTAAATAATTACAGTCCAGTCCTGTAGAAAATTTAATTTATTTAGAATTTAAACATTATAAGTAACAGCTATGTCTTAAGTAAAAAATAAATTAATTAATCTGCCCAACTAAACCTTGATACCTTAACTATACATTTACCAAAAAAGGGGGGATAGTGTATTAGGGTTGTTTTAAAAAAGCAATTGGTTATTGTGAGAAAAAAAAAACAGCCAGTTTAAACCGTGGTTTAAAGCCGGTTCAAAACACTTGGTTTAAATCATATCCAGTATAAAATATGGCTCTTAGACAGTACTGCAATTCTGTATCCCTGTAATTAAACGATAAACATTACGCACACTGTGTTCCATAGAAAACATGGGTATCACACCTCAGTAATGCAAAACAAATTTATTATGTTGGAATCAGTGTAATATCATTAGAGTATATTGCAAATATATATATATATATATATATATATATGTATGTATGTATATATTTATTAGACCATAATGTAACGGAATTATCTTATGTGCCCCTGTTAACGAACTATAAATGCCACGCACTCTATTTTCTACTGTGAATGTCCAATTATACATCTTAATAACATACACCAATTACATGAAAATAGAGATAAAATATATTTATGACTATTACAGCACGGACATGAAAGAAAAGAAAGAAAATATCTCTTGCATTTTTGTTGTTGTTCTTGTTGTTTTTTCTTAAAATGTATATGCTTAGAACAATTTCTAAATTTCATTTATTGAAATTTCTTTTTTATATATATTTCCCTGAACTTGAAGAAAATTTAAATAAAAAATAAATAAAAAGGAAATACGTATTTTTTAATAAATTCACTAGTTCGCGCTTTCTAACATGCATAAAAAAAGCGGTGAATTTTCTACAATTGTGCCCGATGCTCAAGGCAGATTAATGTTTTATAAAGGAATATGTTTATTTATTTTTATTTTTATTATTCATTTATTAAAATATACTGAATTGCAGGCATGAGAAGTACTTTATTGACAATATAGTTAACTGCAAGTACATATACCTGTTTTAGAAAGTAGCGACTAGAAACTACTTTTCAAAAGTAGTCACTATTTTACTACTTTCAGATTTTGCCGGAGGATTCAGTTTACATTCGAAATTAAAGACATGGACAATACATTTATCCTCCATATATCGCATCGGCCCAGATACAGTTAAATAACAATCAATCCCGTTAAAATGTTAAGAAAGCAAACTTTTAAAAATTATTATATGACTACTCTTGTATATAACATATTTATACACAATCATACACTGCATAGATATCATTTATTATTATAATTAATGCATTAAGATGGAAAATTACCTTAAATCATCCAAATAACAGACACCTTGGGAACGCCAAATTTGTCCGCTATTCAGAGATAAAAATGTACAAATATATAGGTGTTGAGAATCGAAAAAAATTCCCACTAAATTGAGTTATTTAGGATTGTCTGTTATCTAGGTTTTACTAATAGATTTGTGCACTTAATTCTCAATACACCCTTAGTATTAAATTGAGTTCTGTTGAGAGTAAATTATATTGAGTTGTCTAATTCAGACCCTGTTCAACTTTATGTGGCACCCGGGGGACACAGGTTATTTTGGGGCCCCTTTACCAAGAAAATATCTTTAGAAACATAACAAACAGCTTTATGTGCAGTTTTAAAATTTAAACCATACCTTTAAGAAAAAAGAATATACTATGTCTACGTATAAAAATGCATTAAAAATTATGAAAATTTAAAATCTTCTGCACTATATGATATTTAGAGTGAGTAAGTAAAACGCTAAAGATAAGATATTGAATGAAATATGTTTGGTGGAATATCCATATTTCTCGGAATTTCGAAATTTCTATTGCATTTCATTGTCGTTATTGAAGAACACTGATATAGCTTAGTTGGCATGAATGGAAAAAGTCCATTTTTTTTCTAGTAACTATAAATAATCTGCATTCATTTATATCTTTAGAGAGTGGCCAAAATGCATTTTGGGGCACATGCCTCTTTTGCCCCTGTGTTAGTTATGCTCTGGTCTAGTTGCACAATCTAGAAAATTATAGAAGATCTATTTTCAATACACACATATAAATAAATCTACAAATAAAGCCTTTCCAAATAATAAGAAACCTAACATTAAAACAAGAAGATATAATAATGAGTAAATAGACAAGTGTTAAGAGCAAGAAAAATTCCTTTGGTAATTTAGAACTTGATTTTAGCAGAAAATGTCAATGGGAAAAATGTTGACTTCATGCGATGCGTTGCTATACATCGTAGATGAGATTTGCCGCTAAGATTCACTAATTATCAATTTATTTCCAGTACATGCAAAGACCAAAATTATCAAACAAAATAGAAAATCTCCCCCCCCCCCCCATGTTTGAGAAAATAGAAAATTAATTGTAGTAAAAATATTTTTTTTTATTATTAGTATTAATATTATTAGAAATAAAATTATCAATTAAAAACTCGGGGTTTTATTTACTGCTGTTCTAAAATAATATTTTAAACGCCTTTTTTTCTTTATTTAGATCTTGTGTGCATTATTTTAAAAAGTTGCGATCTCCGAATTCTCAGTCGATTCCAAATTAGCCGAACGATAACGAATCTAATTTCCTTATCTTTGCGCATAAAATGACTTCATGATTGTATGGAAAATTTGCGTTGCTGTACGTTCTTCTTCTTATTATTATTATTGTTGTTGTTATTATTATTTGAATGTTTTCTTGAGGCGCAAAAATAACAAAATATTTTATTCCATTAATTAACGCGAATATTTAGGGCGCATTCAAAAATTTTTAATTAAGAATAAACTAATAAAAATTTTTATTAGAAACTAAACTCAAAAATTGTAGTGCGAAAACTTTGCTGATTTCCTCTGATTGATTATTATTCATCAGAAAATTATACCGATTTCTGATCTATCTTTGAAATAGAGCACATAATTTAAAAAAATTTTTGCACTTGTATAAAACAAACATGTTTGCATAAAAAAAAAAAAAAAAAAAAAAAAAAAAAAAAGAAAGAAAAACTTGTGACGCTTTTTTTGCTGTTGCTGAAAAAGAACAATTTTAGGGAATATTTGAGAACTATAAAAAATTACTAACAGTTTCTGTTTGATCTTAGTGCCCTACGGATATCGTTACGCGTTTCTAATTAGCGGCCACATGTGTTTTTGAGGGGTAATCGTTTTGTAAATACAGCTGAAAACTGAAGATCAATTTATTCCAGTTTTCGGTTACTTGAAATAGCTGTTATCTATGGTTGGTTCGTAGGGGGGGAGGGTAGAGAAAGGGAGATCTGACTTCTAAGGGGTACGACTTCTAAGAAATTCCCAACTACCGTATCCGCGCCCATTTTATCCTATTATCACCGCTACTGTGAGTAATTGCATGGGGGGGGGGGTCAAACTAAGGGCCAATTTCAAAAACGAAAGTGCTAAAACCTCTGGTCTTTTTAGAACAGTCGTCAGTTTACCTCCTTGTGCGCTGGATTTAAATCCGTGATAGCTCAGATGCTTTGTCAGTGAGAGGGTTAAGCTGTATCTGTAAATATCGGCAGACGTAAACTGACCTACGAAATTCAGCTAGTTTCGAAATATTAGATGGGACATCGGTGGATATCCTTCCGATATTTTCGCGGAAAAAATAAGACTCTTGCATGAAAACGGTATGTACAATTTTTGTTGGAATCCATAACTTTCGTATAACACTGCAGACTTTCATCTGCTGTGTATCTTGTCTACATGTCTTGTACTACTACGACTTTACGTAAAAGATTACTGTTTTAATTTAAATAAACTTTCATATTTCATATTTCTGGTTTAAATTTTAAAATATTTTGAAAGCAATTATAAAATTATATTCATTACACTTTGAAATTAACCCCTTAATTCTTGCTCCCATATAAGGGATACAAGGGAAGGTTGACCCACTTTTTCCTAACATTCTGCATAATCTTTATGCCTGGAATGAAAGCTCGATATTTCTGCATTACTTAAAGCCTACTTACTTAAATTTCTGTGATATATTTTATTTGAAAAAAATCTTACAAAAGATTTCTAAGAAACACAACTTTTCGGTTGAAAACGCTTCACAATTTATTTTTTCCACACCTATTTTGATTATCTGTATGAAAAAATGTTGTTTGAGGATTCCGGTAGCTTTGGTTGACACCTATTAATAAAACTTTGAAATTCTTCTAAATATGAAAACTGATAGGTGAGTGAAGCTTCCCGTATGGTCAATCCTCCCTAGTCTCCTCTACACTATATGGCCAAAGGTGACGATCACTTGCGATTTTTGACGTTTTATTAAATATCTAGAAAAATACATGAGGAATCAACTTGAGAATGCAGGTGTGTAAACAGGTATGTAAACAGGGTGTATAGGCCATATATTACCGCGAAGATTTTTTTCTCGAAACCCCATAGGGGACCCTCAACAAATTGAAAAAGAACGAATATCTTTTGGATAACTCTGTAAAAACTAATGTAGCAAAAGCGTTCAAACTCGAGATTATTAATAAGTGTCTTATTGTAATAAACTGTGTTCATTTTTATGAGGATAGTATGTGTAGTAGTAGAGAAATTAAGGTTTTTATAAAAACAGTTCAAAATTTCGCCAAGTTTTTTGCTTATAATTTGCAGAGTTCTTAATATAAAAAAAGATATTTTCGGAAAATATGACAAACAGCATTATACACAATACCCTGCAATCAGAATTAAAAAAAATAAATAAAAATTGGATGAAAAATGAGCAGGTTTACTAAACATTGTTTCGCTGCGCATGGGCGAATGCAATCAAAATGTAATATGCATAATGTATTAGATAAGTATATAGAGCAACTTTTGTGAAAGTTTCAAATTCATCGCTTGAAAATTCTGAAAATTATCGTCGATAGAATAAGCTCGAAATCCGTGTTTCCCAAAAAGAAGCAAAAAGATAAGGGGTTATATCAAATATTTGTTGATTAGTGCCAAGATAGCGTACACAATATTGCATGTACTACTATATTTGGATGTTTATAATTCCCTTTTCTTTACATAGATTATGAGTATGATATTGACTCTGTAATGGAGTTGCCCTTTAGTTCGTTCAATAATTATACACTGTTCAAAACAATTAAAGGATATTTGAAGTTTTATATAAAATAAAGATATAAACGAAATTTTTTTGCCGAAAATAGAAGAAGAGAATCACAAATGCAAATTTTTCTGGTTTTCAAACTGTGGAGTATGCAAATTTTGAGTTCGACGTCAAAAACGTCACTTCAGCGGCAGCGAATGAAATTTGACTTTCAACTGGATAAAAGAGAATGAAGACAAGGATGATCGGCATTCAGTGATTGCTTTGTTTCGATGAGTACGATGTCTCAGCGAAGTCATTTGACAGATTCAGAAGCTTTGAGAATTGTTGGTAGGTTAGAAGGGGGCCAAACTCAAGCCGAAGTAGCGCAAGCCATTGGAGTGTCACAAAGTGTCATTTCCAGGATCTGGAACCGTTTTTTGGAGAGTGGATGTGCAGGCCGAAGACCAGGGCAAGGTCGTAGACGGGCAACAACGCCCAATGAAGATCGGTATTTAGCGTTAACAGCTCGGAGACACCGAACCATGAACGCTACTCTTCTCCAACAACACCTTCGCTCGGCTACAGGCACCACGATTTCAACTCAGACTGTCCGAAACCGGCTCCATGCTGTAGGTCTGTATGCTCGCCGACCGATGGTATGTGTTAGATTAACATCAAGGCATCGTCTCGACCGCAGGAAGTGGGCAACCGAGCATGTCAACTGGAGGAGAAATGAATGGGGCAATATTCTGTTTTCTGACGAGTCCCGTTTTTCTGTGCATCCAGATAATAGGCGTATTTTCATCTGGAGGGACCGTGGCAGTAGGAATAATCCTGCGTTCGTGCACGAAAGTGTCAGATTTGGCGGTGGAGGAGTGTTGGTGTATGGTGGCATCTCCATTGACGGGCGCACTGACCTCTACATCATTCGAGATAGAGCTCTGACTGGTCGCCAATATAGGGATGAGATCCTCAGACCTATTGTAGTCCATTACGCTGCAGCAATTGGAGATAACTTCATTTTAATGGACGATAACTGCAGGCCACATCGTGCAAACCTGGTGGAGGATTTCCTTTTCGAGGAAGGAATCGTTCGAATGGAATGGCCAGCGTGTTCTCCAGACATGAATCCAATCGAGCACGTTTGGGACGCTCTAGGAAGACGAGTTTCTGGCCGCCAACAACCCCCACAAACTCTCCAAGAACTGGAAAGAGCTCTTCTGGAAGAGTGGGGCAGAATACCCCAACTCGTCATTAATAGCCTCATTGAGTCCATGCCTCAAAGGTGTTCAACGTTGCTGGCCGCCCGTGGAAACCATACCCTCTACTGAAAATGATTTTCTTTGAAGAAAACACCTTTTCTTATTCTTTTTTTCTCATGTGCACAAATTGTGTTTTTTTCCTTTAGTACACAAATGCGCAATAAAATGCATTTTTTTCTGCCAAACATGTGTAATTTATTCTCATATAACCTACTATGTCTGTCGACCATGTATCAATCAGCTAAACAGTTTACCAGATACAAAATCCACCTAAAACTGCAATATCCTTTAATTGTTTTGAGCAGTGTATTACATCAACTGTTTAATGTCTCGTAGTCTTAATAAATCTGTTAACTATCCTGATTCTTCTACTGTTCCGGTTTCATTTTCTAAACTTACCATTTTACCATTTTATACGTTTTATTACCTACAAAATAGTTTATATCTTAAGAAATTATGTTTTTATAGTTGTTTTTAAGTCAGTCAAACTGAGTTTTCACAGCTAAAGGATAAAATTCCTCCTCAAAACATTTGGGGTATTTACAATATACATTGCAATGTGGTTTGTATATATTGGACAAACTAAACCTAAATCAGTTTCAGAGTCAATGGACACATAAACTATGTAAACAAAAAGGATTTACAAAATTTCCCTATTGCTTCTCATTGTTGGGGGCAGGGACATAATTTCAATTTCGATTTGGCCACTATTATTAAGAAATGCAATACTCTTGCAGATTTAGACTTATTCGAAGCTGTTCGTATTCATAAATTTAGAAACTCCCTGGTCAACTATTTTCCCAGTGTACCTTACATTTGAATTTTCATCAGGTTGTGCATCTATACTATTGGAAGTCAAATAGATCCATCACGAACGGAGTCTCTAAAGGAAGATTAAAAAAAAAATAATTCATGTTTACCCTTCTAAACTTTGATCTTGTGAGCAAGACCCTCTTGAACTGTAACTCGGGAGAGGCTACACGGGATTTTTCCTCACTCATTATAGGAGCAATATTATTGTACAATTATACAGGGTTCTATTAAGCCACGCCCCATTTCGTAAGGACTCCACAACTAGTATTATTATAAAGATTATTTTATTCAGGATTCATTAGCTAGAAGATAGTTTTATCCGATTACAGTGGTAGACTCCGTACAAAATGGGGCGTGGCTTAATTGCGGGCGGACCCTGTTATAGGACAAAACATTGCTTGGTTTTTGCTCGGCTCACCAGAAACAAATTAACATTTGAAATGTATGTGACAGGGCACATATTAGAGTTTAGAAACTCCCTCGTCAACGATTTTTCCAGTGTACTTTGCATCTCACTTTTCTAGTTGGATTTGTTGTGTCACGATGTTTCTCTTCCGCTTTGATGCCATTGGTTGCTGGAACATAATGGTCTTTTGTGTATTATTTACTGACATTTGGGTTTGCGTTTTTTCGTGTATTAGGGGGGATGTTGATTTTATTTTATACACTGATGATGTGAGTCCCAGTACTCGCGAAACGTATACATTTATTCATTGTCACAGTGCGTGATTTGTATATATTGTGTGTTGAAACAGTGTCTTTTTAGCGATTTAGTTTCCTTTTAACCCTTTCTGGCGAGGAGTAATTCTGTTTATAAACTGATGAAATAATGGACTGACACCAGAATTTATAAAAGAGTTTATTAGAAAATAGGAACATTCTTAATTTCATGTATTATTATAAAAGGAAACTTTTAATTAAATATTCTTGGTGCCGATTGTCAGTTTTGGAATTAAAATTAGGTGCCCCTTTTTTATGGAAAACGCCCCCGAAAGGGTTAAATCTCTTCTATTAATCCTATTTAATTTTACTTACTTTTATTTTTGTATTTTTATATCTTATATTGTATGGTGACTTTAAATGGCCTTTATATATATTGGGAAGGTTTTCCTTTACGCGTTTCCAGATGTCCTGGACATTGGCTGTCGTTTGAATGTTTCTACCACAGGTTACTACCGGAGGTGCGGAGTCGCTGATTCCTGGTACTCCTCTCCATATCTCATCCAAGTCCAAAGTTTCCACACAAGGTTTTATTTATTATTACTGTTAATTTATGTTTGTTGCCATTCCAAAAGTGATCCATTGATAGAGATGGTCGGAGTGTAGTTTTCTGACTAACGATCAAGATGCGTGTGATACACGAGATCGCGGCATATACACACACACATATATATACATAGCTGCCAACTTTTACACTTTTTTCATACCACTAAAATTTTATAGAAAATATTGTCTTACTCAATCGTCAAAATATCATGATTAAACAAGGCGAAAATCTCTTTGAAATTTTAGTGGTATTCAAAAAGCGTAAAAGTTGGCAGCTATGTATATACAGGGTGTTCCGTTAAAGGGGTCCAATATTAATAGGGGTAATAGAGGAGATCACATGGAGCATAAATCAGTACATAAAGCCTGATCGGATCTCAATAGTTTTCAAGTTACAGCAAATAGAATGAAAATTCGGAAAATTGTAAAAGAACCCTCATTGCTAAACTATCGATAATGCTACATAAAAACGAAGCACATATTTAGAAAGAGCAGAAAAAAACCTACAAAATGACATCAATTGTATTAAAATAGCAATATTTATTGACGAGTTACAAGCCCTGAAACAGTGAAAAAAGTACGAAATCCAATATATATCAAAATAGTTAATCGTTAATTCCAAAAAGACAACTCTAGCTACAACAAGGAAAATGTAGTAAAATTTGGTCCATTGCGAAAACTTTCGAAAAAGCTTACAATGAACCATATCGGTTTAATTGTGTGAGAGAAATTAATCAGTTTCTTAGTTACAACTCCGCTTTCTTTGACACTAGCAAAGGTTAAACTCCGCCCATCACGATTGGAAATACCGCCTTTTTAATCACTCTCAACTATACATTTTCGATCATGCTTCTTCTGAGATGCAACATTTTTAATTATTCAAGAGTTGAATGAACCAAAATAACTTTACAATAATAGTCTACATTTTAAAGTGGTCTTTTATTGATATAAAGCTTAAGTTAAATTCTTTAAAATTAAACTGGTGGTGAAAATTCGGAAATAATTAAAAATATTGCGATTTGTAACTATGCAAGAAGTTTCAGTACATGTTTTACATGGACAATTATTGTATGTATATGTGCATCATAATTTATGATAGGAAATAATAATAACAAATACAGTGGTGGAAAATTGGCGCAGAGGTGGAGCCTATTGACACCAATAAATTATAGTAGTATTTTGCCTCTTATCTAATGATCAAATTTCTGAGTTTTTATTAAACTGAATAATATCATATAAATTTAGTGGTGTCAGTAGGCTCCGTCCCTGCGCCAATTTTTCACCACTGCAAATAGAATAATAATTTTATTAATTATAAATTTAAAAAAGACACTAAATTTTAAATTAATTCATACAAACTTTGTAATTTACAATTTGAGTACACCACAGTCTGTGACTTACAAAATACTGTGCCAAAACGTGTTGAAAATAAAAGAAAAATGACAAATAAAGAATTACATTCCACGTACTTTATGACATATGTGAAGCATAGTCTTCTGGCCTGCGCTGCACAGTTCAATGTCGGAAGGCAGACGAACGGACATTATTATAATAGGTGTTCGAAGTTGCGCCCATTAACAGAATCGCACAGCCGACAGCGACGTCGTAAAGATTGGCGAACACGCCGAAAAACTCCGACGGAGTTGGGAATGTCTCCTGCAGCGACAACGATTCGCGCTAGTAAATCCTCCGGTGTATCCACAGGCGTTTCATACACCAGCGATTTAAGGTGTCCCCAAACAAAAAATTCTAACGGATTGAGGTCTGGAGAGCGTGCAGGCCAAGCAACAGGTCCACTGCGTCCAATCCATTTCCCAGGATATGTTGAATTGAGGTGATTGCGAACACCTATGAAAAAATGTGCCGGTGCGCCATCGTGCATAAACCACATATTGTGGCGCAATGTTGCTGGCACATTTTGCAGTAACTGCGGTAAGATATCCCGTAGGAAAACCAAGTACGTACTGCCATTGAGTACATCTGGGAGTAAATATGGTTCTATGAGATAATCGCCGAGGACACCTGCCCATATGTTCACACTGAACTTTTGTTGTGCGTTCGACGGGAAAACAGTGTGCGGATTTGTATATGACCATGTGTGCATATTGTGCGTGTTTACCACGCCCTCTCTCGTAAATGTTGCTTCATCAGTAAATAAAATATTTTCCAGAAATTGTGGATTATTTTCTGTTACATTAAGCAACCAGCATACGAATTCTGTCCGCTGAGCACAATCTGTTACTGATAACAGTTGTACCCGCTGCACATGAAAGGGGTGCATGTTTTCTGCACGCAGAACACGCCACACACTTTGGTGAGAAACACCGACTTCAGACGCAGCAGCTCGTGTACTCGTGGAGGGGTTATCTTTAAAAATATTCAGTACATCTTCTTCCATTGCAGGTATTCGTACATGTCGAGGTTTCCCTGCATCAATGCTTGCTGTATTAAACGATCCAGTCTCCCGTAATCGTCTATAGATTTTTATGAAGAGTTTCGAACTTGGGCAACGTCTCCTTGGAAATTGCTCACGGTACATGCGCTGTGCTAGACATGCATTTCCATGAGCTTGCCCGTACATCAGATGCATGTCCGCATATTCTTCGTTAGAGTATTCCGGCATAATTATTATACATCAACTTACTACAATTCCACTTACAACAGCCTCCCTTTAACATAACGCCCACTGATGACTGCTGTTTTATTACACTTTTCTTCCTATACACATAGAAAATTTGCATAAAAAGTACTTCTTCTTCATCATCCTGAAAGTTCATGGAGGAAACGCAGCAGTCACGGAGTTTGCTTTAAGACAAGGCGAGAGCTGCACAATATGTCATTCACTTGACCAGACTGAATAATGAAAGGGTATTGATAGAGGTTGATCAGAAATGTATAATTGAAAGATATTAAAACGGGGTGTTTACAATCGTCATGGGCGGAGTTTCGCCCTTTCCGAGCGTGCAACAGTACAGAGTTATAACTAGGGAACTGCTTGATTTCTCCCATACAATTAAACTGATATGGTTTATTGTCAGCTTCTTCGAAAGCTTTCGGAATGGACCAAATTTTATAACATTTTCCTTGATGTAGGTAGAGTTGCATTTTTGGAATTAACGATTAACTATTTTGCTAAATATTTGATTTTGTATTTTTTCTCTGTTTCAGAGCTTGTAACTCGCCATTAATTCTCAATATTCTAAAACAACTTATGTCATTTCGTAGGATTTTTTCTGCTCTTTCTAAATATGTGCTTCGTTTTTATGTAGCATTATCGATAGTTTAGCAATGAGGGGTTTTTTTTACAAATTTCCGATTTTTCATTCTATTTGCTGTAACTTGAAAATTATTGAGATCCGGCCAGGCATTATATACTGATTTATGCTCCGTGTGATCTCCTCTATTACCCCTATTAATATTGGACCCCTTTAACGGAACACCCTGTATATAAACTGTGTATAGTAACTTCCTTTTCTGATAAGCCGGTCAAAAATGGCAAAATGTTCGAAGCACCAGAGATGTTTGTCTGAATTTGAAATTTATTTTGGAATTTTCCAACCTAAATTATCACAATAAAGGGAAAAAAAGAAGCCAGTACTTAATCTTTGATAATTTTCAAATTTTTAATAAAGCAATTTTTATTTTTATTAGGAAACAAAAAATATATATATATATCAACTAAATGAATAAATAACGTTTAAGATAGCAGACTTCACCCAAAAGAGATACCATGTAAAAAATCATGTTTGATTGTTTCGGTAAATATTAGAAATGACACGTTTAAACATTCTAGTGAAAGGTACTTAGTGGCTTACTATTAATTCCACGCTAACAGCCTATGTCTATTTTAATTTCAAACTGTAATGAATATAATTTTATATTTCGTTGCAAATTAGTTTTAAATTCGACCCGCTTATATTACACAGGAGAGTTCAATTATATTATAACAGTAGTTTTCCTGCTGTTTAAGAATGTTAAAATATACTGCAGTTGTAGTCCGCGAGCCAGCAACAGATTTTGATGACCAAGTTCCTCTCGGCTGATATTTTGTAAAATGCTTCAGATAGTTGTATCATGAAGCTCCGTACGTCAGCTGCGGTTCTGTGGGTGGGTTAAGCAGCGGTAGCCTTCTACACACGTAAAAAAAAAAAAAAAAAAAAAAAAAGTTAAAAAAAAGTCCTTTTCCCCCCGATTGAAAATTTGTCGAATTATAGCTAACCCAATATCTTGAAGAAAAACTAAAGTCAGCTGATTATAAAGTGGTGGTTAATACGTCAGCTGGTCAGACGAACATGAAAACAATATACAGGGTGCAAAGGAAAGTCCGTGTTACCTGAAAATACTTGTGAACGGAGAGTGCTACAGCTACGGAAGTGAGGTAACGGTATAGTAAAGCGACTACAAACGATTTAATGCAAACGATGGCAGCGCCCCCTGGTGGTGAAATTTTGAAGATAGCCATTGCAAATCGAAAACGAAAAAAGATAGAGCAAAATTTTTAGTTAGAAAGTTTTAGCGCATCAATTAATTAGTACGAAACGACATTTGGTTTACATGGGTAAGATAAATATTCGCCTGTATACCCAAAAATTTCCGAAATCGATGCACTCTATTTTGTGTAAACGTGTGAACGGAACAGCCAGACGTATGACGAAATACGTACAATTTATGGTATAAATACGTTCTTATCTCAATACATTTTGATAACATCACACACAAAAAAAAGACAAACTGTCTCACAGTGATAAAAAGTTCGAAAAGTTCGCCATTGCTCATGAGACACGTTTGTATTCGTCAGAGTAGTTCTGCATGCACATTTCTCAGCATGGAACGTCTATTACAAGCCGCTTCAATACGAATACATAGATTTAACCCTTTCAAGGGCGGTGGCTAGATGATTTAGCCACGTAATTTTAATTCTAAAACTGACAACTGGCACCAAGAATATTTTAATAAAATTTTGCTTTTGTAATGAAAGTGCAAATTAGCCGGTTTTTGTTTCCTGAGAAATTCATTTGAATATTCTGGTGTAAGTCAATTACTTCATCAATTTACGAGCAGAATTCTACTGGCCCTGAAAGGGTTATTCTGAAATTTTAAATGCATTGGAAATTAAATCTTTACAGACATTACAGCACAGTACAACATCACAATCTGCAATTGGGCACTGCTACATTTTCGGAATGTGAATAGGCAAAATAGAATCGTCGCTCATCGATTTCGGACATTTTTGGGTAAGCAGGCGACGATTTATCTTATCCGTGTGAACCATATGTCGTTTCTTACTAATTAATTGATGCTCTAAAACACTCTAATTGGAAAATTTGCTCTACCTCTATTCGTTTTCGATTTGCAATGGCTATCTTCCAAATTTCGTCACTAGGTGTGCTGCGGTAGTTTGCATTAAGTCGGGCGTAGTCACCTTACTGTACCGTTACCTCACTTGTATAGCTGTAGCTCTCGCCGTTCGCAAGTATTTTCAGGTTAAAGGGACTTTCCTTTGCACCCTGTATACTATACAGCTATACCCAACCCTACGTTGTATAGTTTTTACAAAGTCTCAGTATTCTTTTAGCAACGGTATTTTTTTAATAATACACTTACTAATTCCTATATTATTGTACGGAAACCTCTGTGTGCGAGTAATACTTGCACTTGACCATTTATTTAGAATTGAGAGATTCAAAGCGATTTATTTTTATTCTCTCGCTTTCTCTTATTTTATTGCTGCATCAAATTTCATTTAATAATAATATTCAACAGCGGATGATTTCGTATTTTTAATCTTAATTTATAAATTTTTTGTTGTAAAAGTTCTTGAATGTTTAAAAATATAATTATAATTAAACATGCTTAGGGGTTTTCATTTCCACGAAATTTCAAATCTATTTCTTTTGAATAAATCAAATTACCGAAATATCTGGCACTTTCCTTGTTCATAACAGTCATGATATATATCTTTTTTTTAACCATGAAATACGATCTGAATTTTTAATTCGTGAATTCTACAGCTCATATTCAAAATATTAGAATAATTACTTTCTTTTTCAAATTGGAAATATCGTTTGGTAATTTAATGTCATTTAATGCAAATATGCAAATGATATTTTTATTAAGAATTTATTGTTGATTAAACTTATTTATCATCTTAACATTAATATCATTTTTGAAAAGATTAATTGAAAAAAAAAATTTGAAATGTTAAAATATTAGAATATTTATTTAATTGGTGCAAAATATTAGAATATTTCACATAAATTCTCCTTTAATTATCAGCAATTCATAACTGGTGGCATCATTGATTAAATTCAGAAGATTTTATTTAAAATCAGTATTCTTTTTGCAGTTCGTTTGCTTTTTCGTCTTTAAATGGGTCGTGTGAGTGATATTCCTGAATTTATTAAACTTCATATGGTTGATTTGTATCGGCACGGTAAAAATCAATGTTTTATAGCGGATTATTTAGTTTGTTCGCAATCAAGCGTTAGTAAAATACTAACACAATATTCAAAAAATGGAAAATTTCAAAATAATCGTCGAAATGGCGGCCGAAAACCAAAAACATCTGCTAGAAATGACAAGAAACTGAAGCGTATAGTTAAGAAAACCCGTTTTCAAAGTGTGTAATTCTTGCACCAAAAATGGAAAGTAAAAGGAGTTGAAGTTTCTACATCGACAACATTAAGACGTCTCCATAAACTTAAGTTTGAATCTCGTGTACCGAAAACAAAACCTCTTATGACTGCAAAACAAAAGCGTATAAGATTGAATTGGTGTAAATCAAGGCGTGTATGGAGCGAAGAAGATTGAAAAAATATATTATTTAGAGATGAAAGTATGTTTTGGGTTTCATATGGTAATCAAGGTATTCGAGTTTGCAGAATGAAGCAAGAAGAATTTGACAAAGAATGCCTTACGTTCCGTAAAATTTCCTGCTAGGGTCATGGTTTGGGGTTGCATGAGTGCAGAAGGACCTGGAAAGTTAAAAGTTAACTCTCAGATTAGCAAGAAATTTTGGAATATTACATGAAACATCAGAAGATTTATTTGAAGATGATTTCATCTTTCAACAAGATTTAGCGTCACCGCATACCTCGGTGTCAACTAAGAATTGGTTCCGCCAACGCAACATTAAGGTATTTCCTTGGCCACAAAACTCACCAGACCTTAATCCCATCGAAAACGCATGGTGTATAAAGAAAAAAAAACTCCAAGAAAATCCTCCTTCAAGTAAAACTGAGTTATTAACACGTTTGAAGTCTATTTGGACTAATATTGTCCAAATAGACTTCTACAAAATGTTTGTAAACACCTTGTATATAGTATGCAAGAACGATTGTACGCTGTTATGAAAGCTAAAGGGGATGCTACAAAATATTAACTACCATTTACTTCATATTCGTAAGGTAATATGGTTGCGTAAAATAAAATATACTAATATTTTGAACCAATCTAAATTTTATTTTAATATTTTGATGTGTTTCAGAAAACTGTATACCTAATTCACTTTACTGTATTTTATAATTTTGTAAATGTTAAAATCTTATCTAAACATTCCAGATTTAATTTATAAGAAATTTAATTGCAATTACTTAGTACCAAAAATAAATAAACGAAAAATATTTTTTTCTTATTACTTTTTCTCAATTATTCAAATATTTTGAATATGAGCTGTAATTCACATTACTAACAAGGTGTAGAACTAACGGAGTGAAAAATAATCCAGGACAGGGTTCGAACCTGGGTTATTGTTTCATCGCATCAACGCTCTGCCAACTGAGATGTGCCAATATAGGTATGTCCTTGTAACTCAGAGGTCGACGGTAGAAAGCTTCGATTTTTTTTTTTTTTTTTTTTTTTTACATTAGACTTAAGCAAGTTCAAGGAAATTAATTATAACTTAGATCTTTTAGTTCCCTTTGCAATGAAAATTAATAATTAGTCTAAAAAATGCAAAATAAAACTGAAATGTTGCATTGTTTATTTATTTTTCGTCTCAAGATCATGGGCGCTAGCAGAATAAAATACACTGGGAAAATACAGAGGGCAACACTTTGGAAAAATCCGCTGCCAAGACTAATGTTCACTGTACAAAGAAGGAAAAAAAAGGTAGAGAGAAGATTAATACTATTTCCAGAGATATTTTATTAATGTGTTTTGCAGTGATTAACGAAGAATCTAATTTGTATGTAGGTTAAATAAACATTAAAACAATAATTTCGAAATTTTTTGTGAATTATAAATTTAAAAAATACACTGCAATTACAAAACGTTTGAATAACACGTTTTCCTAAAAATAATTATTGCAAGATTTTGGGCATAAAGATTTTGAATTACTGCGTTTCGGGGAAAGTTTTATACAATATCTTTGCGCAGAAATAAATTTACATTTCTCTAACTTGGAAAAGGGCAGCATACATTTTGATGATTTTAAAAAGACAGAGTTCTACACCTTTAAATAATGACACAGAGGGAACACTATTGATGGTTGCGTTATTTAAAATTGAGAACAGAAACACGAAATAAGCTAGAATAAGAATCTGTTCTCAGAACAGTTCGTGCAAGACAGATTTTAAATGCATTAACATAAAAACAACAGAGAAATGTAAAATAAGAGTCCAAAAGTAGGTTTTTACTCACCTTTTTTTTTCCAAAATGAAGAATTGAAATCGTGTGTTATCTTTTTTTGCGAGGTATACTCTATCCTCCCCTGAACAACGCCCCCTCCCCACACAAAAAGACTAAATATCAGGTATACACACACACACACATATATAAATATGAGTACAACTTGCAACTACAAAAGTGTTATAGGGAACCCCAGCTGCATCTCGAAAAATGACCGACGATATTGTATTGTCTCTTAAGAGTGAGATTGATTAAAAATCTTAAATTTATTCATTTATTTATTTATTTATTTTTACCGTTTTATGATACATGTTGTGCTAATAATATTAACGAATTTAGCTATGAACAGTTGATTACATTATTCGAACGTACTTAAGGCTGACACATATCAATTTTATTTTAAAAGCACCTTTTTGAAAAACATGGCGGTCATAAAAAAACTTCGAATGGTTAAAATGAAAGGTGCCTTTTAAAGATATTTGTTTGTGTCAGCCTTTAGTTCATTATTTTAAACTTTCAGAATTTTTATTTTTCATTAAAAAAGAGATATTATTATACGACAATTAAAATTTTATATTATAGTTAACGCATTAACCGCCAAAACTATAATGTTGAAATTTTCAACTATATATATATATTCAATGAATTTAAAGATATCGCCGTCATCGATAAACAAACATTTCATCGCTATTAATCAGAAGCAGTATTGCCAAATTAGCAGATTTCATCGCTGCCTATATTTATATTAATATTTGTCACATTTAATGACAGGCATTCTGCGATTAAAGAAAGTGAAGATGACTATCTGGAAAGAATGGTAGGTAGTAAATTGTTTTCCCTTAATCGGTAATACTGATTTTACAGATTATACATGCATCTTATACCACATTGTCACAATCATTTTAATTTAAAATGTACACCGTTAATTTTATAATGTGTATTTTTATATAAAATTAAATATTGCTATTTACAACAGCTCATGTTGAATTTCTTTGGATCATGTAAACGGTTTCTGCAGTCCTCCCAGAACCGTTATAAATCTAATTTATATAACTAGCAAAAGCCATGATTTGTTTATTATTCAATAAGATAAATATTTGCAAGTAACAATTTTTTTTTTTTTTTTTTTGCAATGTAAATTCAGCCAATTAACTAAGAATTTCCTCGGAATTTTTTCTTTATGATATAAGACTGTATAAATAAAAATATTTTCGAAGCAAAATTTTGCAAAATATTTTTTAGTTTTCAACTAAAGGCTCTTTTAACCCCTTAACGGTCGCATTAAATTATGGTTTAAAAATTCAAATTGCTTGTTGGCACCACTTTTTTGAAAAAGATATATTCACCTTTCATGACAGGTGAAATGATACCATAATAAAGCCAATTACACTATTATATAAAACTGGTGGGAATGAAACAAATCTGAATAAAAGACACAGCTCGTGAATATGACGGGAGCGAGAATTAAGGGGTTAAAGATGTTTTTACATTTTCCTATAGCCTCTGGTGTTTTCTCAAATGGTTTAAAATAGGTATGTTTCCAATATTTGTAATTCACATTTTTCATGAAAAAGGGTATTTTAAAAATTTCATAAAAGAAATCGTGAAACTATTATACGATTAAAAGGAATAAGCACCAAAGTATGCGCCATTTCCAATCAATCTTAATAAAGTACTCTTAAAATGTATATTTTCCTCTCAAATAACATACATTTTTAATATAAGAAAGTTTAATGTTCTTTTACAGTTTGAAGTATAAATTCTGTAGTTATTTTCAATATTTAAAATATTTCGTCTTCGCAAAATGCAGATACATAGGATCCTTTCCTTTATTTAAATAATAATAAAAAAGATGAGATATTTTGATGCAACGATAATATTTCACGTTCTTAATCATACATAACTTAATTTATTTTTACTCACTCAATGATTTTCATTTACTGCAAGAAATACGCAGGTTTCATTACCGTTTATAAATCCGTATAATGGAAAAATATATTCATGGCAAAATAATAAAAAATGGTTTTAATGTTTTTAATGTTTAATGTTGATAAGAAAATAATATTGTCAGAATCTACAGATCCTATTTTATTTCTATCAAGTCCAAAAGAATTTTTTTCCTTAAATAAATTTAAAAAACAGTTTTTGAGATATTTTGGCAGAATAATGAAAATATATTTTATTTATTTAATAGTCATGATTCTATCTATAATTACTAACTCCATGATTGATTTTTTCTTCTGAAAAATACGTGTTTCATTTTTTATTTGCAAAAATGCGTCCGTAATGAAAAAAACAGGTAAAATAAATTAATTAAAATAATAAATTTTTTAATGTTATTCTGTAAATAATAATAATAATAATAATAATAATAATATTGTGCAAATCTACAGTATTAATAAAACAGTATTAATTACAGTAATAATCATAATTTATTTTTATGTTTAATATCAAGTCAAAATACTGTTTTTTTTTTTGTTGTTGTTTTTTTTGTTTTTTTTTTGTAAAGTGTACGACAAAATGCAATTTGTGTAGCCTAGCAGAGGATTCGCAAAGTTAAGTTTAGATATTGTTCCCGAGGTTGGCTTAGCGCTCCCCAGTGTTCTGAAATCTGCTGCAAAAGAACGGCAAGTCTCTATAGCAGGGCTGTCCAACCTTTCTGTAAGCGCGAGCGCATCCCATCCAGCTGCAAAAATTGAAGGGCGCCATTGTTCACATGTCTGAAAACATAGAGCAATATTACCTCGCTATAATAGGTTACAGGGTTGCCAGTTTGGCTTCCTTTTTCAGTCAGAGATTCCTAAAAAAGAATTTTTATTTCAAAAATAGAAGATGTATCACCACAAGCTTACAATAACATAACTTGCACTTGTCCATCTTCTTCTAAATCATCTTGTGTAACAGCTGTGTGGTAATACTTCATTTTTCTCTTTCTGCCAGTTACAAATTCTTCTAGTATGTAAGTTCCGTTAATTATTTTATCTGGTGCTATTTCTGAAATTTCATTTTCTTCAAGAGTGTATTCAAGAAAATGAAAATTTGTTTTCTTAGGAGACATTTTTATACCTGGAAAATACAACAAATAAACAATACTTACTACTGCAAAAATAAATATAAACAATAATCATAATAAGTAAATTTAGCACTGTGAATAAATAAATGTTATTATCACAAAAAAATGTATATTCTGGGATGAAATGTAACCTCTATTATTTGTATGTAACATCTGTTTCGAAAACGTAAGAACTTGATGATATTGCTCTGTATTCTAAACATGTGGCAGACAAAGTGAGAATGGCACTTGATTTCTATTCTAGAAAGTTCTTTGAGCAATACAGATTAATAGCTCCCTTTGTTGGACAAATTTTTTTATTATTTATTCTGCTAAATTTAAATAAAGTAACAGATGTTTCATTTTCATGGAAAAAATGTTAAATTAACCCCTTAACCTACGATTTAGTCTCAACAGCTCCACGGTTTGGCAAATCCATAGCTACCACTAAAATTTAATAGAGATTATCGCCTTGTTTAATCATGGAATTTCAACGATTAAATTAAACTATATTTACTGTAAAATTTTAGTGGTAAGAAGAATTTACATTTGGCTCGATCATCGTACGCGGGCTATGCCCGTCATTGTAGGTTAAGGGGTTAAACTCATGCAGTTACAAAATATATATCTTACTTCATTAGTACAAATGTATTAAATTACTATATCTGTTAATTAAATAAAAACAGATAAATATTGTGTTGTTCATAATATTTAGAATTGTAGTCTCTTTAAAGTTTTCTCTCTAGTCATTTGGACAGCTAATTTTCATAGCTAAGAATAGATAAATTGCATAAATTGTGCAATAAATACTATAAAATTGGCTAGAGAAAATTTTAGACCAGTTAAGAATAGATTTTTCTAAAAGATGGCATTAAAAAAAATTGAAATTTCTTTGCATATTAGATGAAAAAAAAAATATTAAAGTTTTGGACATTAAAAGCACCTGTATTTTTGGTTTGATTCATCTCTTCGCGTGCATTGTTGTCCATTGTTGCTAGAGTATCCGGTTGGCAGATTTCATTTTAAGTGAAGTTCGTCCCTTTCTTTTCTTGTCCATTTCCTGCCATTCAATGGGTCAATCCAAACCACACTTACTTCTCTTTAACCAAGTTTTGGGAAGATTCTAAAGCAGTAGTCTTACTAACACTTTTTTTATCTGAGTTACACAGTAAAATGGACGGAAAATTTTAGGAATTCCCATTAGGAGGAAATATAGTTTGTTACTCACTTGAAACGTAGAGCTGTAGATCTTTCATCTTTCTGTTGTCATCTTTCGGTTGTATACAGGGTGTCCATGAAAGAGTGTCCCAGTTATAAATTTTAATAGTGTCAACTGAAAGCGTTGTAGAGTGTTGGTTCAAGGTCGCCAATAAAGAATAACTCAGACAGTTTTATATAATCACATGCGCGAGTACTGCTTTGTTACTGACTCGCTTGCAGTGCCACCTACACAAAAGGGCGACTCCTGAGCGTAAAGCTTCGTTACAACTAGAGATCCTACATTAGAGAGAGATTGGACATTGCGGCGCCGGTAGATTTGACAAATCCGCCAATTAAGTTACGCTTTCCGCATACTTCGCTATTACACTCTGAAGAAAATTTGAATTTTGAAAGATAACGGCGTTTTAAATATTGCATCAAGACGTGCTACACTGTTAATAGCTGAGTTGTTTTTGTTTAGAGCTACTTTTTAACATTTATGAATGTTTATTTACTTTATAACATGTTTAAATTGTCCAAGGCCAATTGCTGCGTATGCGGTGAATTCAAAACAGTTTTATTATAATAACAACGGACGAAACGGGTAATATAAAAAATCAGTTTCCTTTCTGTGTCTGTTGCTTTACATTTAAAAACTGATTTTTATTTAAATCATTGCGTAGTAAATAAGCAAAAAGTGTAAATAGTTTCAACTTTCGAAGTTTGACAGTTGGGGCGATAATTGGCATCCGTTGTTGCCGATGAATTTTGTTTACATTTTGAAATATTCATTAGAAGAGCGTAATACTCAATAAAATAATAGTGCACTCTATTTAAAATATAAAATGTTTATAAATTCTTAAACTATTCATTTATAATATTATTTTCTTTTTTTGAAAGTCCGCTAAATTTAAAGGCACAGAAGGCATAAGTATTTCGGAGTTTCAATCTTCCGCTTAACACTAGAACGCCCGAAAATTTTGCTCAAGTTTCATAAAAATATTTGACACCAGAAGTTTTATTTAAAATTATTTAATTGATTTATTTAACGTAGATCTGCGTTGTCTAAATTTGACTTTTTTATGAAAAAATTTCTAGTTCCAATTGACATTTAATCACATGGTCGGAGTCGAATCGACTCCTTCCGGGCGTTCTAGTGTTACAAAATAGCGCAGACTCTGGCAATTGCACAACTATATAAATTCTAAAGCAGGGAGCCTTTAAGTTCATAAATAAACATTACTAAGAATATGTGTGTAAATCTTTTTCTCAGTTTCTCTCGGAATGTATTGTTTTACTTATTATTATTTAGCTACATTTAGTATTATAAAATGTATTAAAGCTGGAAAATTGAAACTTTTTAATTTCATGCAACCAATCGGTTTCTTTGACACTACCTAAATTTATGAATGTAAATACTCTAACGCAGAAGATATAACGGAACCTATTTCAAAAATCTACATTTTTCTTACTATTTCAGTAATTTTTTTTTTTTTTTAAATTTCTTATTCCTATTAAATGATATATTTTTAACTTCCTTATAAAATTTAAAAAGTTTCCTCTAATACATTTTATTTATTTATTTACTTAGAAATGTATACCTAATTGATCTATAGTAATGAACATTTAGGCGGAGGAAAGTAATAAATAAATACGCACATTACATAAAATTACATTTATAGCATTTCTTGTGTTATGCATAAACTAAAATGTGTTTATTTTACAGGAAAATTTCAAAATATAGCAACCTCTTTCAAAAATTTCGTCTACTCTCCGACCAGACTCGAAATGCTAACCCAGCATTTCAGCAGAGTAAAAAAAAAAAAAAAAAAAAAAAATGCATTTTCTGAGAATTCTTACTCATTATAATGGAAATGTGCTTTATTTATGTTTTGAAAGACCCTTAGAAGGCATATAAAATGAAATTTTCATATTTTTCATAAAATAAAAAGTTTTAGATGGACGAAAATGTATTGCGTTGTACGGCGTCCCGTCTACTTTGTAACGGAAATGGCGGGCATTTCGTCAATGTCCAATCTCTCTCTAATGTAGGATCTCTATTACAGATTTGTTTGCAGTGCCACCTAACGCAAAAGAGTGCCTCTTGAGCGTAAAGCTTTATTCAGTGATGGAACAGTAGCGCAGCACTTGTGCGATTGTCACCACTCAATGCTAATAGTTTTCAACGGCTTAACAAATCCCAGGAATTCTGTCCTGAAATAAGACGAAGAATACAATTAAAATTTATCGGTGTCAATGGATTCTCTGGTGCTACACTGTACCATCACAGCTTTATTGCTGGGCTGAAGATTTAAAAGCCATTAGAGCCATGCGATCATTTCCTTTGGGGATTTGTAAAAGATCGTGTCTATGTTCCGCCTCTACCTCATGATTTGCCAGAGTTGAGACACAGAACGGAAGGGGCTATTGTTTCCATGACTCCGGACTTGTTAACCGAAGTGTGGGAAGAATTGGACTTTAGGTTGCGTGTATGCCCTATAACTAAAGGTGCACATACTTAACATTTGCAAGAAAATTTTGGTTAGTTTACCTTCCATTGGATGTATGATTTGTTATAAATAGTCTAAATTATACTGTTATAATATACCATTAAAAATTGGACATTCTTTTATGGAGTCCATGCAAAATGTATTTATTTAAAAACGAAGCAAAACTTCAGATACACATTCAACAAGACTATCTTGTGTAGGACTTATTTCAACAATTATCTGCTGACTGTAAACTGAAAATTTAACAACTGACGAGAAAAAAAAAATGCTAGGAAGGAAGAGAAACAAAACTATAAAAGAACTAGAGAACAGGAATTCTGCTTTTTCAGAATTTAGTGTCGCCCCCGATGAAAAAAAAATATATATACATATGTATATAAATATACAGCAGAGTCCCGATTATCCGAGCTAATCGAAGTTATACCTTTGGAATGGATCATTTTCTTTTGATGGACTGATGGCTTCTATTAGTATGAAACAGCCATTATAAATGAAGTGTTAAGTGAAGATGAAAGAGCAGTCGTAAAAAGTTAGAACTCTGATTTTCTGGTCAGAATTGGAAAAAAAAATGGCCATATTTTTTTTTTCATTAAAGGCTGTTTCAAAATAATAGAAGCCATCAGTCCATCAGAAGAAAATAACTTGGTTAAAGCGGAAATTCGGTTAAGCGGGACTCTGATGATCGGGACCCTACTGTAGCTCAGTTTTAAGACTTAAAACACGCGATTTTATTTATATAAAATGACGTCATCCGAATCCGCTGAAGAATCCCTCATTTACGATCCAATCATAAACATCTACAATAAAGTATGGGTAGGACGTCACTATCTCAGAATAATACACAAATGCAGCAAAAAGACATCAATTCATTTATATATTTTTTTTTCAAAATAGCACGTATTTTAATTACTTTTCTTTCAGTTTTTATGAGAAAGTGGCAACAAGAAGATATAATTGCTATTTTTCAACTATTTTCCCTTTACTGTCTACAGAAAATGAGTACTTGAACTGCCAAAATTAAACAAATGCTGCTAAAAACTACAAAAAAATTAATATCTAAAAAATAAATGGAGATGCAGTTTTCAAACAAATTTCATTTAAAAGTACATTTTTTTTCCCAATACGACGGTATAAAAATTGAAAATGTGCGATGTTTAGAAGTTAAAAAAATTGCTATAGTGTATTTAATCGTAGTGCTTTGTTTTACGGGTAGCTTCTGTAAGGTAACGTTATTTTTTGGAGACGGCACAAAATAAGCTGGGAGAAAGAAATAGCATACCGTACCGGGGGCTAAAAAAGAAGAGAAAACTTCACCATTCATAATTCTTCTGAGATGAATTACCTTCCAAAAAATAAATAAATAACTATTTTTATAAAAATAATTTTCAAAAAATTGCAATTTATGAATTGATTGAGAACTTTTTAATTTCTCAGATTACCCTGCAAAAACTATTGCATTTAAAAACATAAAAACTGGGAGTTTTATAGATATATTATATAGATAGGATAAACACGTTGCAGCAGACAGTTTTTAAAACTTAAAAATTTTAAAAGAATTAGTGAATGTTAGAATCGGTCAAGATAGTTCTAATGAATAAGTTTTATGGAATGAAAAATTATTCGCAGTAATTTAACTATCTTTTTGAGGCATATACTTGAATAGATTGTGGTGAGAAATATCTTATTAAATTTTAAATTTGTCTAATTTTTTAGGGTTTTTTCTAACTTTTTTTTTTGGGGGGGGGGATTCTTTATTTGAATATAGATTTAATCTATAATTTGTAATAGCCATTTTTTATAAGATGTCATTTTTTTAAAAGTCCAAATTATACATCCAAACACTTTTTAATTGAAAAATAAATTTACAGGTTAAATTATTACATTATAAAAGGCGAAAAGCATTTAATTATGAAAATTACATTATATTTCAAACAACTTATTTAAAACGATTTGCTTTTATAGCATCTAAAGGGAAACTTTCTTTCTAGACGTTAAAAAAATCCGGTAGGCAATGACGTTTTTTACTTAATTATTTTACAAAAGCTTATTTTCAAATGTGTAATAGATCTTACTCATTTTCGAAATCAGTCGTCAGCTATTTCTGAGATTAGAGGATCCGGCCTTGGGAACCGAAAAATCCCCTAATCAAAGAGAAAGGAATGTCAAACCGATTACAAAAGATCGCCACTAGTCACGATAATATCATTCAATCTTACATAATCGAGTAATATTTTCAAAACAGAGCAAATTAATGTGATTTTAGTGCCTGTCTCTGTGTACGGGGATTAGCAAGCGTATGTTCGTAAGGATAGTTTAAAAGAAATACCATTCTTAAACTTCATATAAGAAAATATGATTTGTTCAAAATCAATATCTGTTTTGCCGTTCCAGATTTCAAAATATTACAATTCGCTTAAAAATCCCAGAAATATGGGCTCTCGGAAAGCAATTGGACTTTCCTAGATTTTAAAATTTTATTAATTTTTTTTTCGGTTGTGATTTTGAAAATAATAATAAAATTTAATCTTCTCAAAAAATTGAAGACAATTAAACATTAAAAGGGTAAAAATTCAGAATTTTTCTCACAGGGTCAGGCCCCATCTGACCCCCACTCCTGCTCTCTCGTTGAAGATAATGTTTGATAATTATTTTAAACGGAGCGACCATTTTTAAGATATTTCATTAATAACATTTAAAGTAAAGCAGAAATGAAAATATTTCCAAATCTACAAATAAATATCTTGCATTGAAACAAAAGCAGTGTTCAAATTCACCCAGCAGAAACCGCAGCGTGAAACTGTACAGACCTTTAAAGTCACCTTATGACTTTTGCTTACACTTTAGTCATTATAATAATCCCCAGTTTGTTTTATTTGGATCAATCGAAGTAACCCAATTGCTACCATTTTGAATAAATAATTTTTAAAAATTTACATTTCATTAAATTTAATATAAAAATATTTAAAAAAAATACCTTGTTTCGTGCTCATCTGCAAATGAACAGCTTCCATTGAAAAAGAGAGTTAAAATTGATTAAATATAAACTATACAAACCCTCAAAATAAGTTCGTGAGTTTTCTTTTCGGCTTTATTCACTGTCCCTAGCCATTTCGCGAACTGGCGGAAGTTCCCGAATTGGCCAATCAATTTAAAACAAAGTTGGCCCATTCGCGAACTGACCGATTTCGGGCTTTGGCCGCAACGTACATATTGATTCAGAAATGAATCTCTGTTAAAGTTTTCGTTTTTTTTCACGCCATTTTAAATTATCAGAAGTAAACAGGAAATAATTAAAACTTCCCTCAAAAATTAAAATATTTCATCGCTCTATGAGGTTGTTTACCTTTTCAACGATTTTGTTTATTTAAAAAAATGCGAGTCGAATTCGACGAATGAAAATGTTTAAAAGAACTTATTAATTGAATTTAAAAATAACTCACAAAAATAATTATATTAAATAAATACTAAAAATCAGGAATTCTGCTTTTTCGGAATTTAGTATAGCCCACGATGAAAAGAAAAAAAAAGAATATATGTAATGTAAATAGTACAAAACATATTTCAATATTAAGAAAGCACACGCTTTTATTTTACGTAAAATGACGTTATTCGCATCCGCTGAAGAATTCCACATTTATGATCCACTCTTAAGCTGCTACAGTAAAGTATGCATAGGACATCGCGAAATAATGCACAAATGAAGCAAAAAAAAATGCCGTCATTAAAGACACTCAAAAAGGAAAAAAAAAAAATGCAATTTAATAAATTACAACGACCATTTGGAAAATGATTTTTTCAAAGACTAAAATTTAAAACATAAAAATTAGAATGGAGTTGATCATACATTACGTACGCCATGAATTAAACATTAATAGCGTTATGACACGTAAAAATTGCAAGCGACAGAAATCGCCTGCGACTCGTACGTACTATCCACCCGAAACTTACGTATTATCCAAGCATTTTATTGGCTGTTCGGGAAAAGGCTTTTCCATCGTCAGATTTGCAAGAAATCTGACGGCCCATTTTAAATAAAATTTATTTCTTAAACTTCTAAACATCCCACAATATTACTTTTTATATCGTCGTATAGAGAAAAAAAATGTACTTTTAAATGCAATTTGTTTGAAAGCTGAATCTCAATTTGTTTCTGAGTTATTAATTTTTTTTTTGTCGTTTTTATTACTTTTTTGCCATAGTGGCAACACTCTGTTGTCCATCTTTGTTGAAAGTAAAGGGAAATACAGATTACTGTATAGACCAATCAGAAAGCGAATTAAATGATGATATAAACCAATAAAAACCTTCAGATATGCTTTTGATTTCCTACCCTGACGAGGACAATAACCATTTTTTCAAATGGTTAAAGAAAAAAAAAAGGGCCGTTTAATGATTCAAAGGCCTTCATTTGTTTGTGACATTCATATAGATACTTAAAATTAAAAATAGTTTATAATAGCTTAATGTTTTAACAGAAATCATTCAGTTATATTTTTTCAAAATAGCACGTATTTTAAATACATTTTTATTTTCGGTTGTTATGAGAAAATGGCAACAAAAATTTATAATTATTATTTTACAACTATTTTTCCTTTACTTTCTACAGAAATGGAGTACTTCCGTTGCCAATGTTAAGCAAATGGCTCTAAAAAATACAAAAAAAAAATTAATATCTCAAAAATAAATGAAGATGCAATTTTGAAACAAATTGCATGTAAGTACTTTTTTTCCCAACACGACGGTATAAAAATTGAAATGTGCGATGCTTAGAAGTTAAAAAAATTGCTGTAGAGTATTTAATCGAACAATGATACATCTGCTTTATTTTAGGTCTGGCTTATACAACGCAACGTTATTTTTTGGAGACGGCATAAAATAAGCTGGGAGAAAGAGATAGCATGCCGGGGGCTAATAATCAATCTTATATGGACTGGCCTAACTCTCAAAACAAATATTATTTTAAACTGAAGTTTAATTTCGACTTTTCAAATTATTAAAAATTTTATTTAAATTTTATTAAAAATTAAAACTTTATTACTATACGTAATCAGTAACATGCAATTAAGATAAGAAATTATGAAGTTATTAATTGAGGTTTTAATCTTTAGTATTACGCGATGAAAAATCAACGAAAATTGTGTCACTATGACACAATTATAATTTTTATTTTCAACGAAATCTAAAAAAATGACGTCGATTTCACCATCGCATAATTTACATGCATACTTTCATATTCTTATTCACAATTCTAAAAATATTTTAACGTGCAATAGATAATTAATAAATATATTCCCAAGCTTGATGTACCGTTTGTCAGTTACAATTTTGCATGGGAACATTCGCACTCTTGATTTGAGGTTCTAATATGAGTACCGGCCGAATCCAGGAATTTACTTTAAGACGCATTCACAGTAAAATATTCAGTTTTATCAAAGAAAATACTCCTTTCATTTTTACTATGACGCCATTTTTACTTACTGAAGCCCTTTGAGATGAACGTCTCAATCTCAGTATCATCTCCATAAATAAAAAATTAAATGTAAGAGCTGTATGAGTAAAATTGCGTTTCTTTTTTTAAATTGTGAAGTCACTTTTTGTTTAAAAGTTTAAAAAAAAAGTTATTTTTAATTTTAATACGAAAATGGCATCCGTAATGATAGGGTAATTCCCCTATTTTTTATCCTCGAAACATCCCAACGGCTGGATGGATTTTAATGAATGAGGTCTCTATAGATTCGTTTTAACCGTCCGATGGTTATAGACTAGGTTTTGTTTTTATAAATTCAAAATGGCGGTAGCGACGAAAAAAAAATTACGCTCCCTATTGAGTGATATATCATTGGATAGGTCCTTCAAAATGAAGACAATGTTTCATTCACTATTTCACAGTCAGAAGCTCCGTTTAAATATTACACAACCTGGAAGTTGTGGAGGTAGGATCTCTAGCTTTACTGCAACTCTAACCTTCATAGACATCTATAGGCCTCATCAAAACAATGTTTATACATAGGAACTAACAATTAAGCACAACTTAAAAATCATCAATACAAGTAAATAAAAAAAATAGGTAAGTAATATAAAAAAATAATTTCACATTGATGAGAAATAATTAGTTCGCTTTTTACGCAGTCGGGTTTTTTTTATTTTTAGCACTTACCAACAAAGTTGAAAAGTGTTTATGCATTCGGTTTGTCTGGCCGTCTGTCCTTATGGCCGTCTGCCCACGCTCTAACTCCCGTAAATATGCTCGGATAGTTCTGAAATTTTTGGATGTTAGTGACCTCTACCATAGCACGTTACCTATTGCAAATGAAGTTTGTAGCATGTTTAGTTCATTTGCAGGGACAGTCAAAAGTTTTCCGTTACATTACGGCCAATGGGAAAAAAGGGTTTCAAATAATTTTTAATGGTGTTACACTCTTTCAAACATAGTAAAATTGATATTCATTTATGAAGTCCACTAAAATATGCATTCTGTTAAATATGCAGTGCAAAGAATTGTTATTGTTCATTTACAGGGCCAAACAAAAGTTCATAATGGTGTAGGGGAAATTGTTTGCGGTGTATTTGAAAAGATTTCAGATACTATATTGTATCCGAATTACTATATATTAGTAATGATTGCTTGAAATGCGTTTTTAATTATGATATGCGCTGTTTTAGGGTTTCGTTCATCTGACGAAACCCTATTCGTCTCGCTCCTACGTCTGTCTGTCTGTCCGTCTGTCAAAGAGCCCGTTCTCAGAAACTATACATGTTGGAGACTTGAAATTTTGCATACTTATAGCTGAACACCACACATCATACGACAAATCATAAAATTTTGAAAAAGTCGAACACTTAACCCTTTGGGCTTCCACATGTGTATTTTAAACAATTCTTTCTAAGTGAGCCCCTAATTAGGTTGGAAACGTGAAATTTGGCATACTTATAGCTGAACACCTCGCATCAAATGAAAAACCATAAAATTTGAAAAAAACCATACATTTAACCCTTTGGGCTCTTACATGTGTATTTTAAACAATTCTTTCTAAGTGAGCCCCTGTTTAGGTTGGAGGTGTGAAATTTTGTATACTTATAGTTGAACACCTCGCATCAAATGACAAACCATAAAATTTTGAAAAAATCGTTCATTTAACCCTTTGATCTCCCACATGTGTATTTTAAACAATTCTGTCTAAGTGAGCCCCTATTTAGGTTGGAGGCGTGAAATTTTGCATACTTATAGCTGAACACCTCATATCATACGACAAATCATAAAATTTTGAAAAAACCGTACATTTAACCCTTTGGGATCCCACATGCGTATTTTAAGCAATTCTTTCTAACTGAGTTCCTTATTAAATTGGAGATTTGAAATTTTGCATACTTTTACCAGAACACCTGAGGCCAGGCGACAAATCATAAAATTTTGAAAAAGTCTTACGTTTAACCCTTTGAGCTACCACATATGTATTTTAAGCAATTCTTTCTAAGAGAGCCCCTAATTAAGTTGGAGACATGAATTTTTGCATACGTATAGCTGAATACCTCAGACCACACGGCAAATCATAATATTTTCAAAAAGTCTTATATTATTTACTCCTCCGGTCTCTAACTTGTGTATTTTAAGCAATTTTTCTAACCTCCGCTCTTTTCACCCGGGGAGCACTTTTCCAACTTTTGCCTACACCTCTTTGACCATTCTTTCATATTATGCACCATAGCCTTACATATTTTAGTTCCACTTTTTACCACCACGGGCGCCTACTTATCTCGGGTGTTATCGGTCCAGTCCTCTCGACTAACATATCTACGGATAGTATATAAAACGGAGTTTCGTTCAGATAGAGGTTTGTTTAGAATAGAGTGCACCCCTGGTTGCGAAGTGTGGAACTAAAAGATTTTTCAAAAGGATAAAGTGTTTTGAAAGGAATATTAAACGAAACCCTCTGTGCGATCTTTGATCACACTTACCTACTTGTTAACTATATTTATGCATACTATAAAGTGCGTATAAATGCTATAGTTCATATACAGAGCTACAGAAATGAATTCGTAAAGGTTACTGAGTATGAGCATAAATTGCTTAAAGGTGGGTTTTAAAGGAGTTATGCATTTTTACGCTGAACTGAATTTAGTGTATTAAGAAATATTTGTAGAATATAGATAAAATGATATACAGGGCCACGCAAAGAGTTGGATACATGGCCGTCTATGGGTGATCATTTCTGGAAATGTAATTTCAGTAGTTTTAAGCGTGTTTTCGTTTGAATTAAATTTTAGCTAAATAGTGGCATGTACTGAAGGAACTAGGTAAATTACAGGGCTGTACAAAAGTTTTCAAGTATGTTTCCACCTATTAGTATAAATTGCTAAAAGATGAATTTCAACCTGTTATGCGTTTTCTTGCTAAACTAAATTTTCCCATTATATAGTATATATATCAACATACAGATCGAATACAGGGCTGTTCAAAAGAATTTGAATACATATTTGGCTCTGAGCGGTAACTACTGAAATCAGATCTTTAAATGTTTACTTAGTTATCTTATTTACCTTATTTCCCTAAGTAACGAAGTTTCGTTAAAGCTTTCAGGGAGTGTTGGAAAGTGTTTCATAGTCTGTGCTGTACGCATGATTTTTCTTACTTCTTTAAATTTAATTTTATTTCCTTCTCGCTTCAACAATGGATGTGATCTGATTGCACCAATGTGAAGAAATTTCATAAACGACTTTTAAAATTAAAATTAAAATATAAAAATGGGATTATTTTTTTAAAAAAATAGCGAGTACGGGCACATCTATAAAAAAAGGTGCTATTTTTAAAAAAATAATTATCAAAATCGGTTCAGTAGAAAGCGCAGGCCAGATGACTAAAAAACAGCCTGGTCTTTTAAATATATATATTATTCAAATGGTGAGCGCACTGTATTTCAATTTTCAACTAAAAGTACATTAAAAAAATAACTGCATATTTAATTAAAAATTTGAATTTTTTTAAATCATTAGGTACTACTTTTTTTAAAAATCGATATTTTTACACACAATTTTTTTTAAGATTTTCAAATATGTATTACACAAGACTGCGCATGGATTTTTAGATACATCTTATATAACATTTAATATAATTTTTTACTGATATATAGAGTGTTTAACGATGAAATCTAACACATCTTTATATACTTTTATTTAAAAAAACAAAAACCCTGAAGGCTTATCCCATACGCAGATGTATCACATATACCATAAAGAACATGTACAAAGAGTACATGAGATCTCTCTCTCAAATACAAAAAAAGCCTTAGCATTTTTAAAACATGAAAGTGACGAAAATAGGAGCATGGAGAAAAAGCCATTTAAATTTTTTATTTGTATGAGTCATTGCGCGGAGTGTATTAACAAGATTATTGCAACATCTCCCGATATAATTACCGCATGTGTAAAAATGAGGTGTCACAATATTCACAATTAAATAAGACTTCATATTCATTACTATTAAAAAAGAAATAAATTAATCTAATATTTTAAAAAATGTCGATTTTTTTACCCATTTTTAGGTAAACTGCCCCCTTAACGACAGGATTGAAATTTTCTGATTGCCGTCAAGATCATATTGCCGCGAAATAATCGAAAATTTCAACAGTTACATTTCAGGTCGTGAAAGCAGGACCAAAAGCTAATAGCGAAACGCCCGTTGAGAAAAACTAAAAACGTTGAGAAAAACTAAAAACGTTGAGAAAAACTAAAATATAAATAATGTTACTTAATTAACCCCTTCACACTCGAATTAAATTGCGGTTAAAAAATTCAAATTGCTTATTGGCACCACTTTTGTGAAAAAGAAATATTCACCTTATTTAATGACAGGTAAATCCATACTAAAATATAGCCAATTTCACAATTTTATAAAATTGGTGGAAGTCAAACAATCCGAGTAAAAGACGCAGCCCGAGAATATGACGGGAGCGAGAATTAAGGGGTTAAAAAAAAAATTATGGAGAATCAGTGGACTCAGATGGATACAATGCAAGATGAAAATGATTCTGAAAAACAGTTGTCTCTCTGAAAAAATGAAAATAACTTTACAGAATTTAGTAAAAGATAAAATTAAACAAATATGCAATATGTATTGTAGACAGGGCTTGATTACCAACGGGGCACACTGACACCAATAAATTTTAAAAGAAAATTTCGACTTATCTAAACGCCGTATTCATGTAAAATTTCTGCCATGAATGAGGCAAATTTTTCTGTTTATTTTTAGTGGTAGGAATTTGCCCCGTGGGTAATCAGGCTCTGATTGTAGATCCTATCAAAATATTTCAAAATAAAGTTACAATCATTTTCTAATTTTGCTCCGGAATCAAATAAACTGAATTTTTGTTATAAATAAAACAACGACACATAGTTTATGACAGATTTATCAGAATTTAAGAGCTATAAAAAAAAAGAATTTTAAAAATTTCGCAAACAATTAAACAATTATTTCATGGCTTCATAAACAGGGTACAGGCTACATTCTTCAGTGCAAATTAAAAAATAATTTTATTTTTCACTGGTGCCTCATTTTCTAAAGCTTTTAAATTCAATCGTTGTTCTAGAATTTTTTAAACTAAGAAATTGAAACTGTGCTTTTTTTTTCCTCTCACTCTCTTTAACCCTTTATCTACGGCATTACGATACACTGCAATTTTTTTTCATGTAATATATATTTTTTTTTACTTTAAAGTACCGTCAGTGCACTATGACTAAAATATCGTAACAGAAAACCCACAAGGTATTTCAACTGGCACCAGAAAATATTTTCGATTTAATAAGTATGTGAAATGTAGGCCTTTTCTTATTTACAAATAAATCGTTTGGGCAAATTCCGGTGCCAATCATTTATTTCAACACTTTAGAATTGAAAATGCTTTGCTTCTGAAAGGGTTAAAAAAAACTATATATATTTTTTTTAGGTTTCGCTCTTGTTAGCAGCCCTTTAGTTATGCGACGTCAATATTCCAGGGACAATATGTTCTCCCGCATCTCCACATATGAAATATATGAATTTACGTATGCTATTTCTAGCACAGCAAAAAAGAGCCGGTGCCACAACTTTCTCGATTTCCTATAAAAAAAAATAACAATGAAACAGAAAAGAAATACCACGGAAATCATTACTACACTACATTTTAGTAATTACATTTTAATGAGCAGATAAACTGATGAATAACTACGCAGACGAAAAGTAAACAAGAAGTTTTTCTCCAGCACCCATTGTACTGACAGTACTTATAAGTACCACTGAGTAATTCAACTGTTAAATCAAATGCATGCACCATTCACCTAAAATAGCTAGTCAAATTGTATTCTAAGATCATAATGAACACATAAAAAAAAAATCCAACACTTATCTTATATCCTTTACTGTGTTTGCAGCAATAAAAAGACGAGCGTGGCAATCTGTACAAAACATCGGCACAAAACACATCGACTACTTTAAAGATAGCTTCATTGCTCTCTAAAATAACAAATCTAGAACTACTGCTGCCATGTATTCGAATAAAGTGGAGTTAAAAGAGTGTTTTCGCAAAGTACCATTAGAATATTAGTAATATTCACTATGGTATAAAAGTTTAAAGTGAGTGGTACTTATAAGTACCGTCAGTAGATAAAGGGTTAAAGTACTTTTTCAAACTTCTGTAGATGATAATTTCAAAACTGAAAATAAAATTTGAAACTATTTCATTTTAACATTAAAAAAGATAGATGCAAGTATAATTCTGTTTGTAGAGGAAATAGAGATGATTTACACATGTAGCCGATAAATTAAATGTTGTGTGATTTGTGTAATGTGTGTAATGTCTTTAGTACAGAATTATGTGTGTAAATTGAAACAGTCTTAAATGTAAAATTCAAAGCCTAAATATTGAACTACAAGAGCAAAGTTTGGAAATACATTCCGTTGGGTCACCGGACTGTCAGGGTGACTGAATGTAGGATAAAGATACTCTTAACAATGCAACTTGACAAACTCAAGATCGAACTTATACGAAATAAAAAGCACAACATAAGGGGAGTGAAAAAAGCGTAAGATGTGAGGCAATCTCCTCGTGTGAAAAAGATTTGAAAAGAAAAGTAACAGGAGAGGTTGAGAGTTCTATAGTTTTAGCGCACCATGAAGATTCGCCGATGGCCAAATAATTCAAATAAAGTTTTACTTATCTGAGACTCAGTCCCTAGTACATGAATGCAGTGCTACAAAAATAGCCATTTCAAAAAATAATAATTTCTTGGTAAGTGCTATAAAATAAAATGTTAATGAATAAAAACATATCTTGCATTAGGAATAAAAGTTTCAAACCAATAATAGTAAAATAGAAATGAAAATTCATCCAGATTTCTGAGTTCCAGATTAGAGAGATGTATCTCAAAAAGCTACTTCCGAGCGGCTGTAAATACAAGATTCCTCTCTCAAAAGTTATCAACCACTTGTAACGTTATTAGTTGGTGTCGACATCGAAAACATCCGTGCATTGCTATTGTTGCCGGCTATTCTAATTATGTAATGGTATTCTGTATTTGTAAATAGTATAGTCGTGGGAAAAAAAGTAAACACCCCCTACTAACTCTTCAACAAATAATCGTCGACGGAAGTCACTGGTACCGAACGATTGGAAATAAAGTCTACTTTTAAATGATGTATATGAAATTTGCTTAGGGGGCCATCTACATATTAAAACGAAACCAAACCTCATTTTTTTTCAATGGCAATACCCAATTTTAACAAGATATTTCAAATCTTCGGTTCAAACTATGCCTAGACACCCAATTTCAAGTCATTTCAGTGATAAGTTTTTGAATTATAAACATTCAAAATTTGGTATTTCTAATGTTAAATTACATTTTCATATTTTTATTTATATCTCCTGAAATTATGCTCCTAATGTGCTAATTTACATAAATACGCTGAATTTGCAATTTTTATAATTTTATGATATGAATTATGAAATTAATATTAAAAAAAAATATGAATTGCAACCTACAATTTTTTTGATGAATTTAGATTTATTAAGTCCTGCTTTATGGAAATCCGAAATTTCACATTTTTCTTCCAAGTAGTTTTCAAATTATGCTTAAAAAACGGCAAAATGATGGTTTAAGGGGCCGTCTATGATAGAAGTGAGTAGATATTTTGGAATTTCTTCTGCCGTCCTCTTATCTAACAGGCTCCATTGACTGTTTGAGCTGTGCTTAAGGTGCCTTGATCAAGAAGGGGGCTCTCTCGGATAACAATAGAGTACCGAACTTCAATTTGGATACAGCCCTTAAAATACGCTCGTTTTAAAATAATTAATTTCTCGGAAACTTATGGTACGAATTGCATAAAAATTTGTTTTTAGGCTAATTAAAGGATATAGAGTTCATTTATACTGTCAGAATTGTGTATTGCTATTGAAAAAAAGAAAGTTATGGTTCATTTTAATATGTATATGGCCCCCTAAGCAAATTTTATATACATCATTTAAAAGTAGACTTTATTTCCCATCGTTCGGTACCAGTAACTTTCTTCTACGATAATTTGTTGAGGAGTTAGTAGGGGGTGTTTACTTTTTTTTTCCACGACTGTACATATAATAGTACTTTGAAAATCATCCCTATATAATGCTACTCCTGTATTAGTATTAGTAAGAAATTTAACCCTTTGAGATCTGGTGGATGAATTTCTTGAAAATTCCCACATGTCACATTGACACCAGTATTTTACAAACAAAAAATTCGGTTTACACGAAAAAAATGCATTATTCTATTTTCAAATAAATTTGATCAAATATTCCGATGCCATTATCAGAGTTGCCAAGTCTCCGGCTTTTTGAACACCACTATTATCTTAGATAAAATGCTGTTTTTTTAAATCGTCTAAATGTTCCAATTAGATAAAATATCATTTTCTGTATTAAAATACTGGTATCCAAAAAGCCGGAGACTTGGCAGCTCTGCATTATGACATTTGAGGATTAAAATTAAATGGGAAGAAATTCAACCACCAGAGCTCAAAGGGTTCAGCAGTTTTAACTGTTATACATTGTAACGTGAAATAAGGTTTGATACAGTAATTCTCCATGACTTTTCATTTATTGAGAAAATTTTTATTATTACAGGGAAACCCTCATTTCAAAATCGTAAGACTTTAGGAGGTCGGCTACCCTTTAAACTAACAAAATACCTTTATAAGAATCACAGTCACTCTGTAACTAACCGACTTTAAATTATAAAATTGAAAACACATATTAAGAAACATTTGCTTTATCAATTAAAGGTATTTAAAAATATATACACATATATAAATTTTTTTAATTTATTTTTATAGACATTAGAATTTTTACTAAAGAATTATTCTTGCATGAATTGTGCGAAGGATTTTTCTCATTTGAATGGCTAAAACAAACCAAGTTTTTTTATGAGTAGAGATATAATGTGTTTTCGAAATTATCTACAATGAAGAAAATAAAACTTATAGATCCCAAGATTTTTCTTTCTTTTTTTAAGAAATTCGTAATATCGAGATGTTTTTTATACAAAATTAGACGTGAATTCTAAACTTCTTACTTGAAAATCATAATAATAAGTCGTGGTACTTTTCGGTTAGCCGGGCGCCAGTGTTATGTATACATCTATATGTCTATATACATTTATATATACATATGTATTCACATACATATATGTGGATATATATGTATATATGTGTATATATAGAATATATGTATACATACATGTATATATGCATGTATATGTATGTATACATAACACTGGCGCCCGGCCAACCGAAAAGTACCTAAGTCGTTTTTAGTATCTCTATACGTGTAATACATTCAACGAAAATTTCGTGAGATTTTAAGTAACCATTTTCCAGATATTGTGCGCACAATGCTCAAAGTCGCTGTTAAAAATGACTTTAAAGATTAAATCACCCCTTGTTTATATAGAAAAACCCAAAGTGTTTTAGACATAACTCCTCTTCTGATGCAAATTTTTGTATGGGGTTTGTTTTTAAATATTCCAAAAGAATCATATTTATTATAAGCTATTTTATAATCCATTTTTGGATTCTTTAAAGAATACCTGACCCCTTAATATTTAATATGTTAAATATTTGATATAAAATAAAGGAAATTTCAATTTTGTGATAATGGCATTAACAATTAGTTTGGATGAATAATTATTCTCAAATATTTTACAGATTATTGACAATCGTACTGATCATTTTATTTGAAAATGAATGTGTGAAGCCCTTATAAAAAGTTTTAAATGCCACTGCCTATGTAAATTGCTTCAAAAATTGATGTAGCATACTTTACTTGCCATCACATCACAATGACACTAAGTAAAGTTTGCGACAAAATAAACAGACCAGGAGGCGGTAGCACAGACATTCACCTCATCGAGTTTACTGCTGAAATTTTAGTATTAGTTAAAACTCGATTTGCATATGAAAATTCAATTGGTCTGCCAAGTCCGATCTTGGTGAAAAACACCCAAAAACCCGATTTTTGCGGTTGACTCATTGGTTTGTGTTTTCCTGCACCAAAAATTGTGAAAACATGGAGGATTGGGAGCAGGAAAACACAATGGTAAACTTACGCGTCAATCGCTAAAATTGGGTTTTCAGGTGTTTTCCATCAAGATAGGACTTGGCAGACCGATTGAATTTTCAGATGCAAATCGAGTTTTAACTAATTCTAAAATTTCAGCAGTGAACTCGATGAGGTGATTGTCTCTGCTACTGCCTCCCGGTCTTATAAGGAAGAACTAAACGAAGGAGTGAATCTGAGCTTTTCTCCATGGCAGGTCACAAAACTTAACCTTTTCCGGTACAGAAACATTCTGTTCGTAAAATGATGAAATGATTGACTGACACCGGAATTTACAAACGATTTGTTAATCAATAATATCATGTTACATTAAACGTTTATAGACATAATGATACGTATTTTTCGGATCTCATAGTTATGAAAGAAATCTAATAGAATTATTTAAAAGGAAAAAAAAAAGAACGAAAGATAAACTAGAACTTACTTTTAATGCACCTTGTTAGATCATAACATCTTTTTCATTAAAAATATTTTTTATTAATTTTAAAATATTTAAATTAATTCAATAAACCTTTTTTAATTTTAAAATTTAAAATTCTCCTTTTAAATATCCATTAGTTTTCCTAAAGTACGTTTTCAGTTCATTTTTACTTAAAAACAATTTTAATTTATTCTCCAGTAAAGATCGTTAAAATGAATCAATAAGAAAATTAAAATCTTTATTTCAATACTTTCAGCCGAAATAGAATATTTTTCATAATAATTTTCAAATATAAAATTCAAATTATCACTTAACGATCTTTCATTTAAATTTTTCATCACTCCCGGTGGCATCGATCGCAAACAGCCCATCAGCTACTTTCGCGCCTTTTGAGAACCGACGCCCGATTCATCTAAGCGTCATCTCTCCCTCTCTCTCTGCCCGACGCGAAGATGTAGGTAGCTTCGTTTCGTCCCTCCATGGATCCTCGGCCTTTTGGGCTAACGGATTTTTAAATGTAGAAGTTAATCGTTTTTAAGTAATTAAGAATCATCTGTCTTTTTATATAAAAAATATTGTTTAGCTATACAACAACCTGAAAGGAAATATGTTAATGCCGAAATGTTGCAGACTGCTGTACTATTAGAAATGCCATATAGTTGAACTAGCAAGAACGATATGGAAAACGTATGCTATCGATGAATCTGTCTGCAATCGACGATGATGCAAATGTGATATTTAATAATCACACCAAGTATAATATCCTCGAGGCTTCTGATAAATTTGCCTAAAACTGACGGCGAACTAAATGTGATATCCAAGAATCGCGCCTAATTTGACATCCTCAGGCTACTGAATGGTAAAATTTTCTGTTATTTAATTTTTAGAAGATCGCCACAAGAACTCAAATTCCGAGGATTATTTTTATGCAAGTCTATTTATCCTCAGTGATGCAATTTTTTAATGCTCACGAAATTTCTTTTGTATTCTCTAAAATTTTAAAGTTCCTCGTATCTAATAATAGAGAAATTTTACTTTTCAATGTGAAAATATTATTCTATTGAATGGAACTTATGGTAACCCTTGCATATCTCTACATTGAGTTGTTTCATTCATGAATTAGAACTGTTTTCATAAGGGGCTTGTACGAGAATTATGATCGCAATATTGTCATCTGTATCGGTTTAGATATATTTTCCTAATAAGGGCAGTACAATTGTATGCGCGGAAGTATTGCATATCTGTGATGTTTCGAAGTGTTATTTTTAAAATGGATCTTCTAAAAATTGTAAATTTTATGTTCTACACTCAATGGAAGTAATATTTAAATTCATTTAAATATAATAGGAAAATAAATTGGTAGTATAATTGTAAGAACGCATGCATCATGTTTCCCCTCCGTCTCCCTCTACTTTACTACGCGGTTCTTGTAATAAAATATTGAAGTGTATATATTTGTCTTTATTTAACTGGAGTGTTTCTTATTGTGCATATGTTCTTCGGAGAGAAATTTTATAGATATTTAATCTATAATTATTTTATGATAATTATTTATGATACATTTATCACAAATAATTCTTTAAAAAGAAAAACTAGAGTGATAAATTAAGAATTAAATAATATAGACAGATTTCTTAATATTAATAATTACATATTGAGAATTACGATGTATATGTCGATCAGCACATGAATGAATAATAATTCCAAGGTATCATTCATTTAATGTATGGAATTCTAATTCAAAGCAAGTATTTAAATCTAAATTGATATTTTAGTTCGCAATTCAATATAGATTTAGGTGTGCTCAACTTCATTGATATGCCTTGGTGCTCCCGTTTTCTCAGATCAGGTAACAGTATTATTGTTTTTATAAATTTTTACCATGAAGAATGTTTTATATGTTTGTTCACTTTACACAACACAGTTACAATGTACTTATTAATAATTACGATCTTTTGGCCATTAATTGAATAAATTCACTTTTCTGTCATTTAATAGGAATTTTCATAATTTCTGTATTCCAAATTTTTATCCCCCCCCCCACCCTTTTTAATAATTTAAATTTTCAAATCTCTTCTTTTCATTTTTTTTTTTTTTTTTTTTTTTTTTGACTACACACCTTTAAAAAAAGATAATAAAAAAATTGTAATTTAGTACGAAATACTTCCAAACAAGATAATCAATACAGATCTCTAAGTTTAAGAAAAGCGTAGACTCAACGAAAAAACTCTTTTTGAACAGAAGTAAAAAATAAAGGCAAAAAATAAATTAATCATGAATGCGCTTTTCTTTATTTTGTTGATGATTATTTAAATTTTGATTGCATTTGTTAAAAGCGTAAAATGCTTATTTTTGCTTTTAGAACATCCTTTTTAATATTACCATTATCATGAAGGAAAAATAACCAAATATTAAAAAAGAAACTATCAAGAAAAGTAAACGAGAAATTCCTCATCTCATTAGCAGTGCTGGAAAATTGGCGCAGAGGAGGGGCCTATTGACACCGCTAATTTTTTATTGTATTATTCATCTTAATAAAAACTCGGAAATTATGTCATTAGATAAGCCGCAAAATACTACTAAAATTTGGTGGTGTCGATAGACTCCGCCTCTGCGCCAATTTTCCACAACTGCATTAGTTTTTTTAGCAGATTTTGAAATTTCTTTATAAAATGTGAAAAATAACTAAATCTCTTCAATTTTAAGAAAATTATTTCTGGCATTAAAACCTCTTCATACGAAGAAATTATCTTCTATACTCATCTATCAAACCATACTCATACTTTTTATGCAGATATCTTCACAATTCAATTTATAGTCTTCATCCAAACAATTATGAATTAAATCAAAAACTCACATCACTAATATTACTTGAAAATATTTCATAGTAATAAATTAAATTCTTGACTGCTTCATCTCACAAAATGTTGATACATAAATCAAGTAAACAGGATGAATGGCCTGTAGCATAAAACGAAATATCCCCGACGCCTCAGCAGGACTATATCTCTGTTGTAATGGGGAGTCATTATGTTGCAGCAGAGATGTATATCAGAAGGAGGCGGAGACACACGTACGTTAGAAAGTACAGCAAAAAGTGCTTGGAGTTAATTTTCCCTACCATTCCTCCAACCTCACGTTTTTTATTTTAATTCCCCGCCTCCCTGCTATTGCTATCAGTCAGGTTTTTTAGATTGCTCCAAATTTACGCGACAGCTGTCACTTTCCGGGGATGTGTGCAGTTGCCCCCAGGCATCTCGGCCAAAGCATCTTTGAAGTCATTAGCATTAATAAAAATGTGGGAAAGAGTTCCATATCCTGTGCCGCGGAAAAATTTGGCGACATGAAAAATTTTCCAAGATGGCGGAAAAACATCGTTTCTAAATGTTTATGCTATTTATAAATCAATGATTTTGCACCATTTTAAAAAATTGAAAATTTGAAAATGATGTAAAAACAAGGATTTATAAATAACACAAACATTTAAAAATGATGTTTTTCCGCCATCTTGGAAATTTTTTTTACGATGAAATTATATAAATTTCGGCAAACTAAAAAGCAATAGCAATAAAAGAAACAAATATTTGTTATTGTCAGGGGGGCTACCGCCCCCCTGAACCCCCCCGTTAATGAATCGATTTTCACAATAAAAAAGAAAAAAAAACTTACCAGAAACTTTTAAAACAGGATTTCTAGGGAAACAATTTATTGATATATATTAACGAATTATTATATATTAACGAATATTTAGGGTAAAATCTCGCTCACAACTGCCAAAAAAATAAATAAATAAATAAATAAATAAAAAAGTAAAAAATGTAAATAAACATCAGGAAATGGGACGGCGATTCAGAAAAAAGGGAAATTTAATAAAAAAAAAATTAAAAATATATAAAATTAAACAATATTTACAAAAAAAAAAAAAAAAAAAAATCATTAAAAAAAATCATCCCTAAAAAGGGATCCCAGTCCGGGTCTGAAACATCGTCAATGAAAGGTACCTCATCATCTAAATTTTGATGGGAATTTTGGGATTGTTTAAATTTTGGCAATACACCCCCGATGTTTTCAGACTCTGCCGTTGGTCTTTCAAAATCCAAAAGTCTTAACCCCTCAATCCCGTGCCCTGGGTAGACTTTAATAATGTCATCTATGAGGACTTGAATTTTTTCGGCAGCCGTTTTTAAATGATCTAGCTTGCGTCGGCGATAAAAATGAAGAGCCATATATTGTGACAACATTTTATCGTTCCTGCGACATTTTATAGTATTTTTAAACCAACGATTTTCATTTTCTAGATCATTAATGGTGTTCGCTTTATTTGTTTTTGACACGAATTCGCCTTTACTATGATTAGTGACCTCGTGCGTTGTCCCACTGGAGAATAATTTTTCAACGTCATTGTATTGTTTGGCCGAATCTGTATAGACAACGCACGTATCTTTATGACAAAAACGTGAAACGTAAGGCCAAATATCACTTTTTTTTTTGCTATCTACCCTAAAAAACAGCCCCTCTTTGTCCTCTCTACAAAAAATGCCCAAAACAGTCAAAGTATGATTTTTTTGCATCCGACCCCTTCCGTATTTCCTAATGGTTAAAAAAGTCTCATCAATTAATATGGATTTTCCCGGGCCCCCCAATTCAGAATACAAATGAGAAGAGTGAATTTCGCAAACTTCTCGAAGATAAGAAAAATAATCACAAAGCGTTTCTTTTGACAGGGTCGGTTCATTTCTAGCTTTTCTCCAGTTACACAATTGGTCATACAAAAAATTTGTTTGAATTTTCAATACAAAGGAAAAAATAATAGCCAAAAGGTCGCGAACCGGAATTTTAGAATTTTCAAAAACAGTATTATGCACGGGATTAACGGTGCCGGAACAAGGATTTGGGTTAGAATTAGTCTTACTGCGAAGACAGCAGACCCATCTCCACTTCAATTTCACATCCTTGTTCGCATTTTTTTTCATCTGACCGCTACATTTCGGGCAGGGCGGGGGAGACGAAGGAATAAGACCAACTTCAAGCGCAAATTGGACTGCTGAATCTTCCGTCCCGATAATGGCAAACCATGTGAAAATGGAAATGTTTGCTAATAAAGGGTGCATATCGAAATAGGTAATCCAAAAAATCAATAAAAAAAAATGAAAACAAATTAACAAAAAATCCAAAGAAGTCAAATAAAAAGGCAGTTGCAAGCAAGTCTTACCTCGACACAGCTTCGGATAGGAATGTGACGCGGCAAATTCGTTATCCAACTCGTTCAAAATTACGCTGAATAATCACTCACGTGACTAATGAACCAATAAGCTTCAAGATTAGCGCTCCGTCATCAAAGGAACTTTCCGGAAAAAAGCAACCCTAAAGCCGTTCAAAATCTTTCAAAGTCCGACGATCAAACGGCAACCATATCGAAAAATTTATCGCCAAAAAAGCGCGCCAAAAAAATCGCCAAAAAAGCGCGCCAAAAAAATCGCCAAAAAAGCGCGCCAAAAAAATCGCCAAATCTTCCGGCACAGGATACGGGACTTCTCCCAAAATGTGAAATCACACACTAACATCTTAGATTTTCAATTGAGATTTCATTCATTTATAAAGTTATGTTGTCATGTTGAATAACTTTCGAATTGGAATTTTCAATTATTCAAATGACTGCGCTTTTATTATTATTATTTTAGTATGAATGATTAATATTAATTTAATTTCGTGGAATTCTTTTCCATTAAAAATAAGTAAAAAAAAAAGGTGGAACTCTTTAATTAGTTTAATAATTAAACGAGAGATTTACGCCAGGGCCGCGTTGGAGGACTCTAGGAAGGGAGGAACCCCACTCGCTGAGAAATTCAATATTCTTTAATATATCAGTTATAATAATAATTTAGAATAATAATTTTTAAAAAATCAGAAACTGTACAAAAGCTAAAGTAACTTTCTAAATTAGAAACATTATTATTAAGTATACACTTTAAGCAAAAAAATTAGTTTATCAATAAGCCCCGTCCTAAAGAATTCGATTTTTCAGAATATATCATTTATCACATGTCGGAATAATAATAATAATAAACAGAAATAGTAGAAAAGCTCAAGTAACGCTAAAACAGAAACATTATCATGTAATAAACACTTTAAAAATATAGAAATTAATAATCAGTAATATTCGCAGAAGCCTTGGTACTGCAACATTTTTAAAAATAAGACACATTTATTATTAATGAATATGTTTGGCTACTTTGAAATATAAATGTGATAATAAATCTGATAGCTTCAAAATGGGGCCCCCGCTAGAATGTAATCTTCCGGCCTCTTTTTAAGCAGTCTCCGCAATTTCCACTTATTGTTTAATTAGTTTCAGTCACCTGGTAAAAATAGTTCTTATTACTTTTGAAAAATCAGCAACTATGATGAAAAATTCTTAATTCGTGGAAGGGGAGGCGCCATGACAATCCCCTTTGACGGCATCCATCTTTCTTTTGATTTTCAAAAACGCCTAGAAAAGAAAAAATACCAGTCATGCTAACGTCTTTGGGTTTCGTGTTTTACACTTATTTGAAAACTGTTATTTCTCTTACATTCCTTATTATCATCATTATTTTCTTCTTCAAATTACATCAATTTTGTAGCCATGCTTATTTTGAATTTTTTTTCACAAAGTAACATCTAAAAGTGGAAATACAATTTGATCCGAGTTAAGATATCAAAGACGGTTTATTATTTCGGCGAGTGCTTTGTCTGCAACCTATTTATCAATTTTTCTAACATCAACAAGTGATTTTATTAACTGCTGGTCTTGATTTGGGGCCAAAGTAGGAGTGGGAGCGTTAAACCACGTTTTAATATAAATATTGATTATAAATAAGCAAATGTCTCTAGTACCTTCTTTTTCTAAATTTGTTAGTGAGAGATGATCCCTGAAAAGATATATTTTAAGACAATAAATGGCCTGTGCCATCTATCTGACATGATTAAAAGCACCAGGTGCTCTGGAAAAAAAAATGCCTTTTGAATTAAGACATCCTATAAAAATTGAACAAAGTTGGATAAATTCTTTAGAATCCTTCCTGGACTGTTATTTTTTCTAATGTTCTGTAAGAAAACTTGAAATTTCTTCTGAATTAAGGGTTTATATCTAGTATTTAATCTTCAACTTAGATGAGAACAATCAGAAACTTTTTTTTAAATATCTGGCTGGAGCGCAGTGGTTGTGCCCACTTTACAATCAAAAACACCTTTTATGCATAGCTGCCAACATTTACGATTTTTTGTTACCGCTAAAATATAAAAAATATTTTTTACTTCGTTAATCGCAGATTTCGACAATTAAAAAAGGCAAAATTTTCTGTTAAATTTTAGTGGTAAGAAAAAAGCGTAAAAGTTGGCAGCTATGTTTTATGACAATTTCTAAATTATAGTTGCAACATGGTAAATACAGAAGATTTTTCTTTTAATAATTGATATAGAATAATGCAGGTTGCTCTGAGGCGACCGATGTTTACTGCAGTGATATCAAAACACATCGCCTGGATTTTACCAACTTCCTCCCATTCTTCAACTGCTGAAAATGCAATTTTCACCTGAATTATTCCGAATTTTTTTCAAGCTGAGGAACTCCTCTTAACAGTTCTCCATCTTCACAACTAATTCAAACTGTTATCCACTCTACATTTTCTTTATGCCAAAAATGAGGAAGCAGTTTTCCATCCCAGTGAACAACAGTTTTCTCTAAATCGGAATTTTTAAATGTGCTTTTGATGAGCTGAGTTCCCTGTTTTCGAAATAGTTGTTTGCGGAGTCGTATTACACTTCTACTTAAAATAAAAGTCTGTGTTTAACTGGTGGATGTTCTTGTCTAGCAGTTTCCCTGGTATTCAGTTTCACTTAGCGAATATCATAAAATAAAATACGTAAATCTTGACAATTACTTGGTAACTTACTGTCAATGATTTGATGAGACATGCGGCCAAATAAAAAAAATCTTACATTTCTGACGTCATACCGAAAGGGGGAGTAGGGTTTTCGGAAGTCGATTCTAAAAATAGATAATGATAGCAGGTAATAAAAACAGGCTTGTTATAAAAATAGAAATTCGGAGGTTCGTTTGAAATGCGCTTCAACTGCAATACAAATCGAGAAGCTCTTTCTTTCCAGGCACAGAACTAGATTACTAATATTTTATTATAATTCGTGAAATATTTTTAAAGTTTCAAAAATTGTTCAATTTCATTTGCCTTTTAATGCAAATAATACAAAAAGAATTACCAAAAGTAATAAAATTATTAATTTGTCATTTTTCACTTATTTTTCAAAAATGCAGAGATTATGGGTATGGTTCACGAGCTGACCTGAAAAAATACTAAATGTCATTAAATATAATTTTGAGGAGAATAAAAATTCAAGGCAATGACAGTTTCTATGAAATAAAACAAGAATCAGGTTCCAAAGACAAGTAGTTTTCACTTAAAGAAAGAAAAACTACAATTTTTCACCAAAAATCGCAATTTTTCGAGAATTCAACCTTAATGAGGCACGGGTTAATCTTATTCAATTAAGTTTAAACTTAGCCAATCTCATTTTCTAACTAATTGGAAACTTTCATGGGGCTCCCCCAGCTGATAATATTAAAAGCAGTTTTTCCGATGTTGCTTGTTATCACCCTATATGAAACTTTCAAACAAACTTTCTTGAGTCAGAAAAATTTAATTGAAATTAAATAAAATAAAACTATACACTTTTCTGCGGATACATATTTCACAAACATTAAAATATTTCATGTCAATGAATCTGCCACAGACGGATTCGGCATGCATTTTCAAAAATAAAGACGAGTCTCTCTATAGCGAAACTCCATATATCGAATTTCTCTATATAACGAATTTTTAGCAAGAACCGTCCCTTTTTCCCATGATCTCATTAAAAACAGTCTCCACATAGCGAAATATTTATCTCCATATAACGAATTTTTTCATAAAACGTTCTTCATTTATTGTTTTAAAAAAACTTCCAAATCACATGGAATCAATTTTCCATCACTGATTAGTGAATTATCGTTCAGTGCTGGGTTTTTCATCTTACTTTTCTACCTTAAATCTCCTTGTTTTTTATGCCCAACGAATTCATCTCACCCCCCCCCCCCCCCCCCACACACACACACACCTTCCAACATACTTCTTAAAACAGTGTCAATTGGATTGTTACACATATAAGAGCGGGATCAGAGAGGTAATTGAAGTTTAAGGTGAATGAGAATTCAAACGGAGGAAAATGTTCCCGATACAATATCTCATTCCTTGCTAAAGTGTGAACATTTTTCCGAGAGTGTCACAATTTTGAAATCAAAACAGCGAAAAATTACGGATTTCTTCGTCTAAAATTAATGTAAGTTTTCCTTATGTGATTTTTATTATGATTTCAAATAAATGTCTGTTCTCTTTTTTGAAACTGTTTAAATAATTCAGAAATACAATATTAGGTTAACATTTATAGTTAAACATTTCAAATTCTTAATTAAACACCTCAAAAGTAATTTTTGTTCAAAATTTACAAATTAAATAGGAATTTTTACTCATTCTCTATATAACGAATTTTTTACTGGAGCAATGGATTTCGTTATATAGAGACTCGACTGTAGTTCTGTATTTGGGTTTAAAAAATTTCTTTTACTGAGATTGAGTTGTAACCATTTTCCGAAATTATTAAGGATTACTAGCCCTTCAATGACAAACTCCCTCCCTATGAGGCAGGATCATTCCATTTTTTTAACAGGTGGGAAAGGTAGGGAGTGATCGCGGCGTGCGGTAGGAAGGGAATGAATGTAGTAGGATCCGATAGGACACATAGACAGATTCACAGATAAACATTTTCTAAAAATAGTCATATCATATATAAGACCTTCAAAAACTTAAAATTCCGTCGAAAATTTTACCAGATCCAATACTTTCATCTTGTAAAGATAGAAAAATGTAAAAAATGCTGAAGGTTATGGAGAGCATAAGTTTTTTTCTTTTGAATTTTTCCATAAAGGAGTACTTCAACATGATTATTACTTAGGATGTATCTGCTTACAAAATAAAATCAAAACAATTCGAAAGCTCGTAAATAAAGTTGTCCAATTATTAATTTATCTACTTTTTTTGAGGGGGGAGGGGAGGCACAAATGACACAATTTTAAGATAGTTTAAAGTTAAAGAATTATGAAATCTAATACAAAAAAAAAAATTCAGTAATATGGCTTTAGATTTACTTACTTTTATTTTTCACCAATTTTAAGATAGTTTAAAGTTAAAGAATTGTAAAATCGAATACGAAAACATTTTAGTAACCTGCTTTAGATACTTTACTTACTTTTATTTTTCGCCAAAAAAAAAAACAAAATTTAGCTAAATCTTGCTCCAATTGCATTTCTGTAGTTACATAATTTTAGCAAGGAGACGCTATCACTGCAGCTAAACTAGATAACATTAGTGAGATTTGAATTTTAAAAATCCGATTTCAATTTAAAAAAAAAATGATTTTCTCTTATTTTATTTAATTACCAAATAATAAATAAAACAAAACAAAAATGTTATCTTCAATGTTCCGCTATTGTATTTTAATTTAAAATTGATAGATAGAGCCACCATTTCAATTGAATGCTCTACCTTTCCCCACCTGCCAAAGAAATGGAATGGTCCTGTCTCATAGGGAGGGAGTTTGTCATTGAAGGGCTAGTTTAGGAATTGGGGCTATAAAAAATTGTCCTGAACAAATCAGGCTTTTTGTTAAGTGGATTTTCTTGATTTTTCTTTTTTTTATGTTATCTCGTACCGACGATATAATTGCTAACTTCATTGTATTATGCCTAATAAATTCCTTTAGATTAAATTCATTTCGAGTTTCTTAGATTGTTCCTAATAAAACAAGAAAATATTTCAATTTTTATTTGGATTTGAAGAATTGTGAAAGATAATGATTTCTTTTAAACTAAACATTCCTTTTGTTTAACAAAATATTACAATTTTAATAATATTTCTAAAACGACGATAGAAAGATAGATTTAAAACAGAATTTTATTTTTTCTTTAAATCTACTAATTGGAAACCTCGGAAAGTGCGCCAAGAAAGTTAAAATTGACAGTACAATATTTTATATAAAATTATAATCAAATATTGATACAGTCCTTGTTTTGTTATGTTACTCTTGTATCTGCAGATGAACCGACTGATCGCCTGTAAACACTTGTAATTAGGTTAACACTAAAACCGCCGGAAATTTTACTCGAGTGTTATAAAACTAATTTACACCAGAATTTTTATTTAAAACTATTTAACATATTTATTTAACTTATTTCTCCGTGATACATATTTAACTTATTTTAGAAAAAAAAAATATGGTTCGAATCCAAATATTTTCATTTTTTACTGGTCAAATGACCGCTATGGCGGTTCTAGTGTTAAAGGGCCGCTGCACTTAAACTCGCCGATCACGAAATCCCTTGTTTACCTGCGGGAAAATTTTGAAGCACGATGACTCATTACCTAATGTAATTATTAAAGTACCATTTTCACCATCAGAAAGTATACGTCATATGCCGAAGATGTGCGTTTTTAAAAATTGTCTACGTAAATTTTAAGTATTTCTTAAGAGGATAATAAATTTAATTAAATGGTAATTTCAAAGTTTAGAGGGATTTTTTATGCACTTAAAATTTACGGAGATAATTTTTAAAAACACATATCACCTGACGCCTACTTTCTGATGGTTTACTTCAATAATTATATTAGGTAATGATTCATCGCGCT